>JAADXH010000386.1:0-24351 GCA_023337595.1 Globisporangium camurandrum
ATAGTCACACCACGCATTAATTCTATTTGCTCCTTCCCGAACGATAGATATCAATTATGCTCACAACGTATCACAATGCACTAAGGCACAAATATTTGCAGGACAGTACATACGAACAGGCCACACTGATTGCGGCTCTGGAGGTGCAGGGAGCGAGGTTGCTAATGCAGTGGAACACATTCGAACGGCATATATTCGCTTTGGATGGACTGGGTTGTAACTGAGGTACTAGTAACAACGAGACGAGGCAATTGTAAGTCAATAATAGGCAACACTCACTACTGAACTACCAACTGAAAAAGATATACGTTTTGTATTTGACCGCCGCAATACGGAGAAGTACCAATAGCATGACTTGCCTGCTGCTTGCTTGACGTGGATTTCATCTTGTCAAAGTGCCTCGCAATCGCTATTGTCAATAAATACACATACATTCGCGCATACGCATACCCTAAAACGATGACATAACAAATACTGGACTACACTATCCACTAAAACAGACATACGGATTCTTGCGATCTTCGTCGCGTTGTTCCACTCCTTCAACACGAAAATTTCGTATTTTCTGTCGAGCTCCTAGCCGCTACGCATTGCTCCTTCGCGTGCGTGTTTGCTCACCCCATGTCTAGCGCAATCTTTCATTTCTCCTTGTGCGCTTGCTAAAACAGCATGCGCAACTCAGCAGCTCGATTGATGCGTTGTGAACTCTAATTCGCTGCATATGCTCCTCAAACCGTTCAATCGCGCCCATGACCAATCCACCAAACCCGCACGTGTTGAGGCTCTTGCTATTGCTCGCAATAGGTAGCTAACATATTTGTAGAGCGAGCGACTACATAGTCATAATCTACAACCATGTCCATTTGGTGAATCGTACACACTGGGACGACGACCCTCTCTTTTCCGACCAATTTCAGTATGCCAAGAAGCGACTTGCGGTATCGTCAAGCATTTCTTGAATTACATATCGAGTCTTCCATTACAAGCATGTCACACAAGGCATCAATTATCTATTACTATTCCAACGTTAGAAACCCAAGCAAGAAACCGAAATATACTTGAGACATTGAATAAAACTTGCCTCTGTATACGTACTTGAATACGTTGCGACCCTCAACCGAATGTTCGCGAGCCGAATGCTGGCTAAAACCCGCTCCAAATAAACGCGCGGAATAAGTCGACAGTCGATATAACGGTCGAGTCGCTAGCTGAACGCCCGTTCCGGCAGAACCAATACAAACGGTTGTAGGCAGCGCGCTGAATAGTGTCGGCCAGCAAAGTGATCGATTGAGTGGAGAATTTAAGCTGAATACAATGGTCGGTGTGACCAGCGGCGTGCTGTAGGCGACCACATCAGCTAGAGTGAATATGTCGTTTATCAAGACGGCGCAAAGCGAACGACAGTATACTATAACTGACAGTGGGCAATCATCACGCTATCGCTTAACGAAGTACCGTTCTACAATGTCGACTGCCTTCCAGTCAAACTTTCCTCTCTTTGTGCTGTCCACCGTCGGCCATCGCTCATTGGTCTGTTAGTCAGCGGGATGGTGCTCAGCCGCCTATCACTCAATCGGCGGTCACTCGTTGGCTGTAAGCCAACGGGATGTCGCTAGCGCAACCGATATCGTAGCACTTGATGCCGCTCACATTACTAGACTACGACTTCGGATATGGCGGGGCTAGCGATGTCTCTCTCTCACCGCTGTCAGTACAGTATTTCCAACTGTCCTCGTTCTCGCAACAGCAACTATTGCCCGTACAGCGACATCAATCACAGCGCAACCAAGTTTGAGCAGGTGCGCCAGCTTAATGAACAGGTGGGTCCGTTGCCAGCGCCTTTTTGAAATGAAAATATCTGACTGCAATGCATCGAAAGGCTTGAAGGAAATGAAGACAGCGCTCACAATATATCGTTACGGATTATAATAGTCAGTTTAATACCATTTAACACTCTCATACAATGTGGTATCCTGTTTTGCGATTATACATCTTGCTAAAGGCTGGTGCCCATCGCAATATGGCAGAATTGGTGCAAGATACAGTGAAAATGTTCAACAATGACAAGCATGCTGTGTGCTTTGCATATTGAGCCACGATCCGCATGACACTTGGTGTTATACATCCAGACAAGGTATGAGTAGTCGATACGTATGAAATTACTAGAAGTACAATCATTAGAACATGATTATTCTATTGCAGGCGTGCAGACTCGATGGAGGGCTATGAGTAGGCACCAACTTTGAAGAACGCCATCGATCTCGATAGGCAAGGTTTTTAGAAATACAGACTGGGCAGTCAGTTTAGTATACTACGAGGGAATTAGAGACGCATGCATGCGCAGCCCAAGTAAGGTCAAGTACAAGATGTGAATAGACCAATATTGATGAGAAGCGCGCACCGCGTCTTCACTTCCGCAAAAGGTATCCACAGAGACGTCGTGACCAATGTGGCAGCAACAAAAGCAGCATTTAAGCGAGAACGTAGGCCAAAAGTTGTAAGCGTTATCGTGTGTGCCGCTAGAAGCGACACGAACGAGGCGAACCTGTGTCGATGTGCGAAGAGTAAGAACACAATGAAAGTGGCTGAGATCGTGTACGTTGGCTGTTTTGCTATTTATTTTCCCTGATGAGGAAAGAAGAGAGGGGACTACGTCTGTGAATGGCGGTTGACATGCGTTTGAGTGTTTGGATTGTATTGAGACATATGAAAAATTCAAGAAAAGTAAAGCAAACAAAAGCGCATCTTAGTGTGGTTGCGTTTGTGTCGATATAAGAATATTGCGCTGCAGGCTTCGTGTTTGTGTACATCGTGTTGTGTAGCCCTCTTGCTCCTGCCATTATTTATAACCAGTACGATGCTCCATATCATATCTACTGAGCACAACCCTAGAACATTTACAATATCTCGAAGAGGCGCGTGGTATTTCAAACGTTAAATGTTTCGTTAAGTATCAACTGTATTTTCTAAATAAACACCACCGCGATATTTTTGTATTTTCCGCGCCACTGACAGCAATCAACACTCACCTATGTGGCCCTCGCATCTTTTACAGAGTCATTTTTCCATCGAAAACTAAGTCTAGAATGATGTGTCATTCATATCATTATTGAATACCACCAACCTCAATTTAATGCACATACTTTGCAGTATAACAATGTTATCAATATATGGGCTTACATAATCACAGTACTATACGTTCGTCGATCGCACGATGCGTTGCTTGCGACACGTTTACATTTTTCTCTTACAAAAAGTTCTACATCTTGTCCAGCGGTATTTTATCATCTTATGGTGATGATACATGAGAACTACCCGATAGATTAGAAAAATAGTGGGTTCGACACATACTTCAATCAGAACATTACGCACGTACTATACTTGTTTTTTTGTTTTTGTTGTTTACTTATATTTTATTTTCTATGCTGATGATAAAATGTACTCGGCGGGTGCGTGGTATTGTAGGGGTGTAAATGTTATTGTTAGTTGTTGTTCATGTGGACAATTTGTACATGAGCTAAATTGTTTTAATTTTATTGCGTCAAATCAAGATAATGTCGAACTAAATGTTAAATTGCGTGATAGCATTGTGTTAGTATACATAAGATGAGGAGCGAAACGTTTCTATACTACAGAAAAATTGACACAATGGATAAACAGATACAATATATGACAGCAGTTAAGAAACAAAGTGGTACGATACCACGATTAAAACGGATTTCCCGAATAGTAGCTCTGCAAGTTTTGTAATTTGTGCTGACAGGAATAATCACATAGTACACATATATACTACAAGGAAACATACTGTCAAATCCATAGACACAATACAAAGTGGTATTATAGACACATTTGACACGTTTTATAGAGGTGCGGAACATTTTTTCCCCAAAAGTTGGCGTACAAAATGGCGATATTGTAGTACGCTATTGGTCTAAAATATTGAAGCGAGCAACGCATGAGTTCTCGATGTTTTGCAGCATGTGCTACCACCCGTATCACTTTAACGGAATGCGCCAAAACCATAAAAGACTCAATATGCTCAAAAGACACAAGTACCGAACGATGACGCATGTACATGCTAACGGACAGACCGCTACTGACGTACACTGTGGACGATCGACAAGTACTTGCCCTTCAAGTACAGTTACTGAAGCAGTGACAAGTAGGGAACTATGCTCTATACGTTTGTATTGAATAGCTCAGTCCTCGTCACTAATAAAGCGTTTTAAATACCTACTTTAATGCTCATACGTTGTCGGCAGTTAATAGGCCGAAATCTCAACAGCCACAAGACAATCACAATGAAGTCAAAATGCACACAAGTGTGTGAGTGACACGCAGACATCACTAATCCATTTTCTAAACTAAAGTACAAAATCTCTTTTGATAAAATCCTAAACATAATATTGCTCCTAAAATCCTAAACGTAATATCCCGTCCATTGCTCGTGTAACCAAGATCCCCATTGCTTCTTCCTCTCTCTTTTGCTTTCTTTCGTTCGTTCATCATATGCACACATCTCGACTAGTGTCCATTCACGTGCATCGTCATTTGCTCCCGGTACAAATTGATGCCATAACGTTTTCACAAGCGAAACTTCAAATATACTTCATGGATGAGTGGGCTACTGTTCCTAACATCGGTTGGATGCCGTGATTACGTTCTCCGTAAAAGCCAATCGACTCTAGTAACAATCCGCATGCCATATTTAACCAGTGTTAAATGAATCGTAATAGAAGCAACGTTACAAGCCAAAACATCGATGGCCGTGTATTTTTGTCCATGACATATACTAAGGTGCACATATCTGCTTGCAACAAATACCTTACATCGTACAAAGCGAAAAAGCTCTATATTGGACTGAAAATTGGGAAACGACGTGGAGTTTGCTCTAGCAGTTTTTAAAGGAAAAAATACTATGGTGCCAAAAAAAATTACAGCAAAAATCGTACAATTCGACAAAACGATGCAATATTAGAAAGAAACTATGAAACGATGTGAAGTTTGTGAATAGTGTCTGAGATCTTAAAGTGATATGCAAAATATCTTTTTGGAGACACATATCGTATAAATGAGAATAAGTACGTTATTGGACTGAAATTGTGAAACGACGTGGAGTTTGCTCTAACAATTTTTTGTCATGTTCTTGTATGGTGCGAAATATCGTTTTGCTGCAAAATCGTAAAAACGATTTTTTACATTCGTTATT
The DNA here is from genome assembly GCA_023337595.1 of Globisporangium camurandrum. Taxonomy (NCBI): domain Eukaryota; phylum Oomycota; class Peronosporomycetes; order Pythiales; family Pythiaceae; genus Globisporangium; species Globisporangium camurandrum. The sequence continues at coordinate 5,210 of JAADXH010000386.1, forward strand.
GGACATAAATTGTGAAACGACGTGGTCAATTTGCACGATGTGGAAATGTGAGATCACGAAGAGATCCATTGTGAGCCGAGAGTGGCGAGACGTCAAGACGCTGCCAGCATCAGTGATGCATGGTGCAGCGACACCAGCGGAACAGTACAGCGACGTTCGCGATGCAGCACATTCATCACAGCCTACAAGACGACAGCGGTATTACAGCAAAAGTGACAGTACACGGAGACACGATGCTACTACAACGAGCTTCCGCGTCGGCACTGGATGCAGAGGTCAGCGCGACGGCGCGATCCAGATTGCGAGTCTGAATCGGCCGTTCGGCGTCTGCATCATCCCTGACGGCTGCGGTACTCTGGCGTTCACTGACATGCACGTAGGTTCGTGTGTGCTGCGATTACACCTCGTGATGCGCGTATCAGTGCCTTCATTTGCCTCTGTGTGCGGGTACGCGAGTACGATGGACTCACGTATGACTGGGTGGACGCAAATGTACTAGAATAACGCAGTACGTTTCATCGTGCAGCAGACGTGCGAAGTGTCGAAACATACAGACGACGACAACAGCTCGGAGTTGTTCGATCAGACGCCAGTGTCGCCTCTACATCCGATTTCTTCACGTCCGATAATGCGCGTCGCGCAGACGCTCCATGCAACGACTGAATTGCTGACACCAAAGGGTCTCTGCGCATCTGACGACGGGCGGTATCTCTTTGTGTGCGACACGGGCCACCACCGAATCAAGTTCGCAGCACTGCCTGCGCGCAGTGCGCTTGGAAATAGCGCTGCAGACCGCCTTGCGGCTATTGAGTTGTTTCCGTTCGCAGGCAACGGCCAGAAGAGCTGGCGCGATGGCCCCGTGCGTGACTGTAGCTTCAACGCGCCAGCAGGCATCTGCCAACGCGCAGCCGACAGTACGATTGTAGTTGCTGACACGGGCAACCACTGCATCCGGCTGATTGCGCGCACTACTGCGACCGGCGCACTAGTCGTCCGCACGATTGCTGGTGGGTACGTGGCGCTGCGCGACCACGAGCGCGGGCTAGCCAGCACATCACTGCACGGCAAGCGCCAGCAACAGCAGCAACTAAATAGACGGGTTGCAGGCTATCGCGACGGCCGCCACGCCCTCTTTCGGAGTCCGTCAGCTGTCATCGAGGGTCTCCACGGCGCACTGCTGGTCGCTGATACGATGAACAACTGCATTCGTGCTCTTGTGCCACCGCATGACACACACGATCGACATGACCGACACACGCTGTGGGACGTCACGACCGTCTGTGGTGTAGTCGGTGGCGGGTACGTCGACGGAAGCTGCGAGGTCGCGGCGTTCCACCAGCCTGTGGCGCTCAGTTGTGGACCGCGCGGCGACTCGTTCTTTGTCTCAGACCGCGGCAATCGCTGCGTGCGCCAGGTCGGTGGCTGCCACGCTGCGCTCAGTGGCCGCAAGCGTGACTGCACGGCGTACACTTGGGTGCGCACGATCGAGATTGGACTTGTGCCGCGGAGTGTATTGGAGCCCTCGAGTGACGATGGCATAGATGGCACCAGTGCATTCGCGGAATGCGCGATTGAGCGACTCGTCGATCCACTCGGAGTGCTGTACATCCCGGAGCGCTGTGATAGAGATGGCAATGCCACGTCGGCAGCGCCGCCTACATCGAATCGTTGCAGCACTGGTGCAGCGACGCTCGTCGTATGCGATGGCGGCAACAACGTGATAGAAGGGCTCGCGTTCGACGATGCAGTCAGTGGCGTCCACCTCACACGCCATCTACCGCACCGATCTGCTGCTACGGTGGCATCATCGCCAATATCACGATTGCTGTCAGACTTGTCGATTGTGGCTATGGCGCCACTGTCTATGCTGAGAAGTGCGTCGACACGCTCGGCGGCGAGCGACTCGACGTTGTCGTCGCCCGAGCGTCGCAGTCGCCAGCTTTCGCCACAAGCACATGTCAGTTCCAAGCACGACACGCACGGTGAGACGACAAGCAATCAGTGTGCGGAAGAGGAACAACCATCGATATCGTCCGTGACAGCTTGTTGCATGTGTGGCGGCACTGCAGACAACGCGTTGACAGAGGCAAGTGCATGCAGCTCAAGTAGAAAAGGAGATGCTGCGTGATGCCGCTAGCTCTTTCGTTGACTTTTAATCTTGTTGCCTCAACTTACACACTCGCCACGGATGCTATAGCTTCGAGCTGCCAACGATGCATTGCGATCGGAGAACGCACGCCTGAAAGAGCTGCTGCGCCTCACGTTCGACGAGGTACGTACTGCGCCGCTCGCACGCCCTCTGGCAGAGACTGCGCCTACGCACACTTGCGCCACTGACATTGCTGCTTTGACTATGCCTGCTGGTTGGGCAGATTCAAATCGTACACAATGCATTTGCAGATCCAAGCTCATCGTGAAGCGACTGCGAGTGTGGGCGTGACTGACCCCAAGCAAGCATGCAAGCATTCAAGCATGACTGGTTGACAGAGTCCAGGATTAGCAGAGAGAGTAGAAGCCCTACGCGAGTGTACTATGGCATCGTATACCATACGAGACAAGCAACTTTCGATCTCTTGCCATTAGCACAGCAGTGGCTCTCTCTCTCTCTCTCTCTCTCTCACTCGCTTTCTCGCTCTCGCTCTCGCTCTCATCGCTACCATTGACACGATTTCTACTGGCGGTTCACGCGCTCGGTCTTCTTGGCGTTTTCCAGGATGCGAATCTGCGCGACGACGCTGCGCGGGTCCACGAGCAGCGGCGCATTAGATCGGATCGCAGCCGCGATGTTCTTGTAGTACACTTCGTACGTCCCAGGCTTGCTCGGGACGATCTCGGACGTGCCGTCTGCACGCACGAGCGTACCGTAACTCTTCTCCGGCTCACACCCAAAGCCCGCATCGCCAGGTCGCTTGCCTTCACGGAGCTGCGACTCCTGGACGTCCTCGTCGTACTTGAAAAAGCGCGCTGCGGTGCCGTCGACAATGTACTTGGGGCCAGCGTCCTTCACGAGCATACCGGCCGTGAGCACGACGCGCAGCTCGGGTCGCGCCGCGTACGAGAGCTCGAGGCGGAAGTAGTCGTCGTTCGCGCCGCCCTCGCGCTGGATCTGTACGTCTGCCTGCACCGCATCCGGCTCGCCAAAGAGCTGCAGCGCCTGGTCGACGAGGTGCGCACCGAGGTCGTACAGCACGCCGCCGCCGAGCTCGGCTTGCTCTTTCCAGTAGCCCTTGAGCGCCGGTCGGTAGCGGTCGTAGTGCGCTTCGAACAAGCGCAGCTCGCCGAACGTGCCAGCGTCGACGAGTGACCGCAGTGTGAGGAAGTCGCTGTCCCAGCGCCGGTTCTGGAACACGGCAAAGACCACATTGTGCGTCTGTGCGAGGTCAACGAGCTCTTGTGCGTCGCGCGCAGTGAGCACGAGCGGCTTGTCGACGACGACGTGCTTCTTTGCCAGAATCGCCTGCTTCGCCTGCTCAAAGTGCACGTGCGTCGGCGTCGAGATCACGACGAGCTCAATCGGCGCTGCGAGCAGCTCCTCCATCGACCGCACGACCTGCGGCGCTGGCACGAGCGTCTCGGCGCTCTTGTTCGTCGTTCGCTCGAGCACGTGCGTGATCGCAAACGCGCCGCCAGCACTTTGCAGCAGCGGCGCGTGGAAGACGCTCGAGCCCGTGCCGAAGCCGACGATGCCGACAGCGATGCGGTTGTCGACAGACGACGAGGACATCGTAGTGCTTTTCGGTGTGTTTGTGGCGATCTTCGATCGAGCAAATGGCAGAATGAACAAATGTGTCCAAGCAGCCAAAATTGCGACCGACACTCTTTGGTTGTCGAAATCAAGTGGAGCTGCGACACAAACAGTATTTTGGATCAGATGTTTGCAACGCGCCTTGGTTGAGGCACGACCTCGCTGTCACAGACATCGCAATGTGCTCTATGCAGCATATGATCGCACGTGCACATGTGCACGACACATCCATGATTGGACGAGTGTGCTGTGCTTGTTTTACGCGAAGCAGAAGCGTGCAATTCGACTGGGATCGCGCTCAGTGGCAAACAATTGATGTACGTGAGCTCTTGCATCAATCGGCGATGCTTCTGATACTGTAGTCACGCTTCCTTGACACCGTGTCGCTTCGTGTGCATACACGCACACACAGGCAAGAACATTGAAGCCGCTGCCTGTAGCGAGTGCATGAACTCTACAGGTATAGCGAGCAAAGCCATATAGATTGTTAGCCACAATTTATGACGAGCGAGTTCTTGTGGTCTTTATTAGCAAAAAATGGAGGTTGTCATAAATTCAACAGCTGCACCACCATTTCCACAATGGCGCGCAAGAAGCACAAGAAAAAAGGTGTGTGTGGCGACATCGATGCACGCACGTGTCTTGGCACGTGCGCACGCCGCCTGGGTCGGTATGCTTTGTACTGATGCTGCACATGTATATGCACATGCACAGATCCAGCACCCCACGATGTGAACGCAGGCCGGCCGACTGCACCACCTTTGGCGCCAGCAGCGTTCCAGTCGATCCTCTATGACGCCGCGACGCTGCAGCAAGCGCGCGAGCTGCAGGAGCAGGAGTTTGAGGTGCTCCAAGCGATCTACGCCCAGGACCTCGAACTCAAGTCGTCGACGCTCGTGTACAATTACATCTTTACGATCCGACTGTGTTGCGAGGCATTTGGCGATGCAGCAGCGACTGCCGAAGTGCTGCTGCACATTGATTTTGGCCGCGCGTATCCGCTCAAGCAGGCAGCGAACATCGCTGTTGAAGCGAAGCACGGTCTGTCGAAAGACGAGATGAAGAAGCTCGCTGCGGAGCTCGAGAAGCTCGCAAGCGAGAAGGTCGGCGACGCCATGACATACGACCTCGTGATGCACGCGACGGACTTTATCCAGGAGCATCTGAAAGACCAGTCGTCGTTCTTTGACCAGATGATGCAGCGGCAGCAGGACCGTGAAGTGGCACAGAAGCGCGCCGACGACCAACGCCATGCACTCGAGGAGCAAGCAGCGCTCGCAAAGAACCAGGAGCTACTTGCGATCATCGACGCCGAGCGTCGACGCAAACAGGAGAAGATGCAGAAGCGCACGAGTGCACAGCGAAGACGGCGCCATCGCTCGAGCATCGACATGGCGGACGGCTACAATGGGAGCCACGACGGTGGCACCGACGATCGCGACGGTGTCGACAGCAGCTGCGACTTGGAGAGCAGCAGCGACCGCGTGTCGACGATCGCCGACCGTATGCACCAGCGATCGACTGACATCGACGACGGAAGCGACAGCGACAGCGACAGCAGTGAGGACTCGGACAGCACGTCGACAGCTGCAGCTGCGCGGAGTGCGATTGACGCGCACGAACACGCACAGTCGCGGTACCACGGGGACTTTAAGGAGCTCGGCCTCCTCGGTCGAGGCGGCGGTGGCGAGGTCGTCAAAGTCCGCAATCGCCTCGACCGACAGTTGTATGCAGTTAAGAAAGTCAAGCTCGACGCAGACGACCCGGCGATGAAGAAGAAAATCTTGCGCGAAGTCAAGACGATCTCGCGCATGCAGCATCGGCACATTGTGCGGTACTTCCAAGCCTGGATCGAAGGCGAGCGCGGTGCAGCAGTTAGTGCGAACGAGTCGAGCGACGATAGCGACGGCTTTGGGAGCGACGACGACGATGACGACGATAGTAGCGACTGCAGTGAGGACGACGAGGATGTAGAGGATGACGACGACGAGGATGACGGTGTTGCGTTTGAACGCACACGCGAGCCAGTAGACGAAAACGATGCGCGCACACCACTCACAGTCGAGACAAGCGGCACGGACGACGACGACGACTGGCTCGGTACGATGAGCCGCAGCGTCGGGCTCTGGAGCTCCAAGCACGACAGTCGCCGGAGCTCGAATCCGTTTCGCGTCGGTCTCGCGTCGATGCACAATGGCACCGACAATGACAACGACGACGACAACGACGGGTTTGACTGGGAAGGACTCGAAGAAGCGCCGCACGACGACGGCGATTCAAGCGACGATTCGAGTGACTCGAGCGAGCGTCGCAAACCAGTAACAGCTGCCAAGAGTGTGCGCATCCAAGCGCCACGCAAGTTTGAGAAGCTGTACATCCAGATGGAGTACTGTGAGGGGAAAGCACTCCGCGAGGTGATCGACAAGGGCTCGCTCTGGTCCGAGCCCGACAAGATCTGGACGCTCTTTCGACAGATCCTCGAAGCGATCGTGTACATCCATCGACAGGGCATCATCCACCGCGACATCAAGCCACCAAACATCTTCTTGGACGCCGAGGGGACGGTCAAACTCGGTGACTTTGGCCTTGCTGTGCGGCCGCCCAAGAGTGTAGATGACGATGACGAGGACGTCAATGCCGATAATGAACAGGGAAGTAGCGACAGTGCGACCGCACATGGTACGAGCAACAACAAGATCGGTCTCGTCGAATCGACGGGGTCGTCGGCTGCCGAGCTGTACGGACGCCTCAAGTTGGAGACGCTCGAGAGCACGCGCGTCCACATGCCACACCCGCTCGTCCATCCACAAGCACAAGCCCATGCGCTCGAACCGACGAGCTTCATGACAGCGTCCGAGATCGAAAACTCGAACATCACGACGGGCGTCGGTACGGCGTTCTACCGCGCACCGGAGCAAGAGAAAGCCGGCGAGCGGTACAACCAGAAAGCCGACATGTTCTCTTTGGGCATTTTGTTCTACGAAATGTGGTCGCCGCCGTTCACGACGCTGATGGAGCGTGCTCAGGCGCTCACAGCGCTGCGCGAGCGCCACGCACTGCCATTTGCGTTCAACGCGCCGGACGCGGTCAAAGACATCGTGCTGTGGCTGTGCCAACCGAACCCTGCGCACCGACCGAATGCTGCTGAGCTACTTGCGAGTTCGCTCTTGCCGCCCAAGATGGAGGTCGAGAGCACGTACTTGAAAGAAGCGCTCGAGACGCTCGCAAACCCGGAAGGCAAGCTCTTTGGCCAGCTAATCGATGCGCTCGTGACGCAGGAGCCAGTGAACCACATTGACTACACGTACGACCACGTCGAGTCGGTCAAGATGCGCAGCTACGTCGTGGAGCTGCGTGCCAAGACGTACGTCAAGAACGTTTTGCAGGTGCGATATTGCGTCCATGCGTCTGTCTATACTGTGTAGCTGCGTCCGTCAGCTCACCGATCGCGTCTGTTTCACATCCTATAGAAAGTGTTTGAACGCCACGGCGCAGTCGAACACACGACGCCGCTGCTCATGCCGCGTGCGCCGGAGCAGAACTACACGGGCATCCCGCTCGCAACGCCTCAGAGCGCGTGTGGGCTGCTCGACAGCGCGGGCGTGTCGGTGTCGCTGCCATTCGATCTCACGGAGCGCCTTGCGCGCTTCGTGGCGCGGCACAACATCACGCGGCTCAAGTGCTACCAGTTTGATCGCGTCTATCGGCGCAACATTGTCGGCGGTCACCCGCGCGAGCTCCTCGAGTCGGACTTTGACATCATCTGGGACGACCGCGGCCCGTCGCGGTTCCTCGAGCTCGAAGGCTTGCAGGTCGTCGCAGAAGTCATCCGCGCACTCTTGTCATCGCTCGGATCGTACTACTTGCGCTTCAACGACGCGCGCATCTCGCGGTGCGTGCTCGAGCTCTGCGGTGTGCCACTTAGTGCGCGCCGCGAAGCGCTCAAGCTGTTTGCGAACGAAGTCTCGAGCCACGTCCACGCGGGTGTGTCCTCGACGACACCGCTTGCCATGAAACCCGGCCGTGCAAAGTTCATCGCTCGACGGCTTCGTGAGCACGGCGCGCCACAGGAAGTCGCTGACGCACTCAAGCCATTCTTGCAGCTGCCAGAGAGCTGCGCGACGGCGCTCGAGATCATCGATCACGAAGTGCAGAAGTTGTTTGCGAAGACGCTCGCGCAAAGCAAAGCGAGCGCTGAGCGCCGCAATCCAGCGGAGCGCAAGCAGTCCCAGCGACGCGAGACGCACTTACGACGTCTTGTGAAGGACTGCAGCGACGGCATCGCAGCGCTGCGGAGTCTGCTCGAAGGCATGGCGTTTCTGCAGCTCACGAGCCAGATCTGCACGCGCATCGACCTCGGATTGAGTCCACGACCGGAGCGGTACGCGTCCGGGTTCATCTTCCAAGCAGTCCTCACAGCATCGCTCGGCGGCGGCGCATCGACGGCAACGTCGTTGTCGACTCTGTCGTCGAAAGCGCGCGCAGCAACGACAACGACGCAGGTGATTGCCGAAGGCGGGCGGTACGACACGCTCGTCACGCGCTTCAAGCTCCCGGCGGCGTACGTCAAAGCGTCCGCGGTCGCAGCGATGGGCGTGCGGTTCTCGGTCGACAAGATCGTCGCATGTGCCGTCGCCGCGATCACACCCGGTGCGCTCGAACCCAAGTCGACTTGCGCGGAGATCGTCGGCGGCGCGCGCAAGATCCTCGTGTGCACGGCTGGGAAAGCGTCCGACACGGTGCTGCTGCGCATGCAGATCGCGCTATTACTCTGGAGCCACGGCATCGGCGCGGACTACCTGCACCCTGACCCGATGCACCTCGAGGACCTCGAGGACTACTGTCTCCAGCATGGCATTCACTGGATGGTCATCGTCCAGAAGCACATGATGCGCGAGAAGAAGCAGATGAAGATCCGGTCGGTCAAGAATCCGTCCGAAGCCGACTCGGTCGTGAGCACGGCGTCGCTTGTCGACACGGTCGTCGAGCTGCTCGCGAGTGCCAAGAGCAGCAGCAGCTATGCGCACGACGCCCACGTGCACGACGCCATGCTGCACAGCAGCAGTGGCGGTGGTGGTAGTGGCGGCGGCGGGAGCAGCGGTGTGAGTGGCGGCAGTGGCATCAGTGGCGGCGGCAGTGGCGGCGGCGGTGCCGGCTTCCAGCCGATCTTTGACGTCAAGGTCGTCGACGGCAAGCACCACGTGCGCGACACGGGGAAGCACAAAAACAGCTCGCTCGACAACTACAAGATCACACGACGCGTGTCCAAGTGGATCTCCACGAGCTTCTCGTCGCGCGGCGACGATGCGATGAAAGTGCTCTCAGTCGACCTCCCATTCGCCGTCATGCGGGAGCTCTCGTCAGCGCTCATGGAACTCGGCGCCGACGGCCTCGACAGTGTCTGCGCCGCGAACCCGCGGTACCGCAAACAGCTGCGAAACACGACCGACGAGCTGCTTGCGCTCACACCGAACAACGGTCGCGAGCGGTACGTGCTGCTACACAGCCTCGTGGACGACCGCTACGACCTCATGTCGCTCACGCAAGCGTCGTCCAAGGCAGCGAGTCGGAAACACCACGTCGCAATGAAGCGGAGTCCATGACGCATGTCGTTTGTGTAGAGAGCGCAGATATACAGTTTGTGATGACCGCATCGACACACGTGTCGCTGTGAATACTATTCTACTGTACCGGTGATGGAGGTGGACTGACTGCCGTAGGATGCTGCACTGCATTCCACGCAGCACTGATGGCGATGCGCAAGCAATGTCCGTGTACCAATGTGTCGATAGTGCAACAACGTGAATGCTATACGGACCAAAGCTGCTTTCTTGTTTGTAACAAGTCGATTCATTCACATAATCGTGTTGCTCGTGCTCGCATGATCGATGATGGCATTGGTGCTTTTGTACAGACACAGCTGTCGATGCAAGCGACACGAGCGACGCGGTGGTGCTGCGTGGATCGTCTAGTCCCATCAACTCTACATGCAAAGTGCGCGCTGCTACGCTGTCTAAAAGAGCCAGTGCTGCAGCGCTGGTGTCGCTACGAGCTGCTGGCGTCTATGGCTCTGCGACATCGAGACCGAGGCTGCGGAAGCTGCAGCATGTGGTATGCAGAGGCACAGCAACAACAAGAGCGTGAGCGACCAAGCAACATGCAGCAGTCTACTACTACGCAATACATGCGCGCCCATCTGTCCGTACGTCTTCGCTTGGTTCTCGTAGATTTTCTCGACCTGCTGGCGGAACTGGTCGTTCTCCTGCACCATCTTCTGCAGCGCAGCCGTGAAGACCTGCACACGCAACCAACAAGCGCATATGTGTGTGAATGATGTGCGTGTCTTGTGTCATGCGTATAAGACGCACGCACCTCTTGCGAAATGCCATTTGCTTTCATGAGCCCGACTGTGAGCTGCTCGACGTGCTCGAGGTACAAGTGCTGGAACTCCTCCATGGCTTTCGTCGCGTCCGTGATACCCTCGGTCTTGGCGTGCGCGAGCATGTCGCGCAGCGCCACCTCCATGCCGCTCACGAGCGCCGTGAAGATCTCGAGCGTCTTGTCGACTGTCAAGTGGTCTGGAATATCGACTGGCTCGGGTGCCGGGAACACACTAGCGACGCAGCAGCAACAACATCAAGCGAGCAGCATCGTGTCAGTAGAAAGCATACGTCGACAGTCCGAGCACACGAGGACAAGGCAAACGCACGTTTGCATGATCTGCTGCAGCTGCTGCTGCAGAGCGACGACCTCAGCGTCGTCTGCAAACTTCTCGAATGCGACTTCGAGGCTCTTGCGGCTCCACTGGCGCTTACCGACGACCTGCTCGCGATGGCCACAACCACAAACACCCGTCAGTACATCCATGTCGGCGACCGTGCAACCAGTAGCACCGCTATCGTTTTCTCCAACTCTATGGCATCATGCGTTTGCACTCCACGCACCTCTTGCTCCAGCGCCTCCATCATCTGGAAGAGCTGCTGCATGAGCGCTTGCTTGAACTGCACATCGTCGAGCTCAATGTTGTTCGACTTCATGTACGTGCGCATCGCGTTCTCGATCTCGGGGATTTGTTTCTGTGTGAGGCGCAAGATGCATGCGTAGCGCAGTGTCAGTCAGTGAGACGCTGTGTCCTAGTCGCAAGCGATTGCGGCGCAGTCTACACAAGTATCACAGTTGCGATTGACTCACAAAGAGAGTCTGGACATTCGTGATCAGCTCGGCGAAGAACTGTGTGACTTCTTTCTGCGAGATCTCCTCAAACGCCGCGGGGCCTTTCTTGGCCGGCGCCGCAGACGCGTCCCACCACATCTTGCCGACGCCGACGACCGCACCGACGATTGCGACACCCGCGACAATAGCAGTGGCGTCGCCTGTGTGGTGCTCGGGCACAGCGCGGCGCATCGCAACATTCGTGGCAGTGAATGAGGACGCGTTGCGACCCGCAGTCGCGAGTGGTGACGCGATTGCGAACGAGCCGCTGTTCAGCGTCGCGCGTGCTGCCGATCGCGCAGCCTTGTGCTGTGTTGCGCGGCGTGCGATCGCCCCGAAAACCATCCTGTGCGTATTTGCTTGCTTGTTGCGTGTCGTAAACGTTCTGCCCTCGATGGCTGTCGAAGCGCTTTGCGGATCAAATACTGCCACTCAAAATGGTGCAAAACTTACCGGTAATCTGCTTTGCAAAATCAAACGATTTGCTTGTCACAACAATATGTTGCAGCTGATTTCGAGTAGCTGCAGACGATTCAAGTACGGTACTGTAAATCGTTACCCGGTTTTACGGCGAGCTGGTTATTGCAATAACTGAGCCCATCGATTCGATTGCACCACGACTCGGAGCTTTCGCTCGAACTTGAGGTGCTATCGCTATCGCGTGCTATCACAGGCGTCACTTCGAAAGCAGTCGAGTACTGCTGCTGCTGCTGCATCTCGTACGTGTGCTGACATAGATGCTTGCACGCATGCAAATGAAATCCACAGACAAACCAGCTACTGTAGTTTCGAGAAGGCAATCGAGTATGGCGATGCCTCCTACTGGCAATGCCGGTCTCACGTGTGTCCTCCGACAAGCTTGCGGCTCAAGCATACGGAACCATGCAAGGATGAATCAATCATCGAGCCCGAGCTCCTCTCGTGCCGCCTTGCTCTACCTGGTATGACATCGTTGCTAGCAAATACTCAAACAACCGCGGCAGTCAGCAGCACTGCAGCGCACGAGCACGAGCCAGTGGCAACCGCAAAAGCAGTACGCAAAAATGATGCCAGGCCGAACTTTGCCAAGATAGATTCAGGTAGAAGCGCAGCACTTGACCCCTACTCAGCGCAAGAGTTTTTGCGTATTCACATGATCCACGAGTGCACGTACGCAGGACCAGTGCATGCACACGACTCGACTCAAACGTCACCGCATCTGACGGGAACTGACAGCACACCTAGGTAGCTGCCGTGTGCTCGTGCTCTAGCGCAAGCAGCGAAAGCGCAGTCTCGTTCGCGTCCGCATCCGAGACGTAAATGGCTCACTCAACATGCATGTCGTCTGCTCAATGGATACTGTAGCTCTGGGAGCGCCGTACCTCGTGAATGACTGGGGAGAATAGCATGAGCGCGTTCTCACGCGCCAGTAACATGGATGTCAAGCCACCGCCTCTTTCTGCATGCGTACTCACGCTCTGACCACGATCACGACCACCTCGCTTGCTTAGGTTGCTAAGGCTACTGCAGCGTAGGCACAAGCGCACTCGGCGTTGACTCATCACGACACACGCCACGAGCGCATGTTACTCACACCTGCTTGCATAGTTCGAGCTCAACGCGCACACTTCAAGCACTCGCGCGAGCAACATACTCATTTACGTATGACCGATACTGACCCATCGGTACTCTGTGACTCGCATGTCAACTCAACGAGTTGTAGCCAGCACAGATCTTTTATGAGCAGCGCTCTCGACTTGAAGTGCCTACACTAACGACGATAGCGCGCACACGGATCTCAGCATCAGCTGCAGCGTTGTGTGTTCACGCCGCTTGGCCGTCTTCTTCAAAATCCTCCAAGTCAGTGTTGAAAGCTATCCGACTGGACGAGTCCAGTGCGAGCAAAGTTGGATTCATCGAAACGCTGCGTTGTGTGCGTGTCTTTCAGCGCTCGGCGCAGTATTTTCATCGACCGACCATACTGTCGCTCACGTTCTCGTTGACACACTTGATCCCACAAGCACACAGGTAAGCTGTGGCGACTGCAACGAGGTGCGTGTCGTGCGATGGACACGTGTTGCCGCTGTCCGTCGAGCCAAATTGAATCAGCCACAGCAACTTCGTGGAAAGCGCACGCTACTCCGCATGTATCTGCATTGCGCCGCCTTGCATGTGCTCGTGCGCTCGAGCTCACCAGTTTACTAAGTGGAGCTGAGGTGAAGGTCGAGCTAGGCTTGTTGTTCTCGTGCACCAGTTGGTAAAGGTGCGACTGAACAACTCGTCGCTGTATCCATAATTACTATCTCACAAGTCACTTTGAGTCACTTTGTGCCACCACGTGGTTGCAGCGAATGCCGACTTCAGCAGCAGCTGGCGCGCCGGCATCGCCAAGATCGTGCGACTACGACTTGCGGACTTGCAGCTCACCTCAAGCAGCAGCTGCACCATGAAAGCTGTTGGCCTCTGCGAAGGCCGGGCGGCCGTCGAGCGAGTGCAGCAGCACAGCAGCTGCTTGCTTGTCCCTCGGTCGGCAACGCTCGCCGCACCCGCTCTCGATGTACTTGTGTGTGTGTCAAACGTGAGTTCAAGGCGATACTGCTGCACGTGGCACTCCAACTATCGCACAATGCATTGGTCCGCCATCCCGACCAGCATCACCACCTCACGAAGATGGCAGCATGCACTTTGGCGCATGGATGAATTCAAACGACAGAAACAATTGAGCTAAAAACCTGTGGACGCGCGCAAAACGAATCCGAACTGGCTCTCAGGGGTCAGCTTGTACAGTATTTCGATCACCCGCAGATACAATACACGAGGTGGGCAACGAGCGAGGAACAATGAACGGCAGCGATGCCTTGTACGCAAGGCAACAATGCATGCTACTGCTACTGCTGTCGCATGTGCATATCCATCGTGCTCACATGCTTATGCTTTAGACTCGACTTTTCAACTACTTCGTCAAAGCTAGTCTCAAAAACTGACTCGTTCACTTTTTGAGTGCTGAACGGAACGCCGACAAACCATCTGCCACATGACGCTTGCCTGCAATCGAGTGACAACGATTCAGTATCAATTTCAGAGCCGGCGCGCACCATCTGTAAATTGATAACCGCACCATTTTTGTCGGACTTTAGGTCGTTCGATAAGCATTATAACAACAACAACAACAGCCACAAGCGATTGTGAGACGATCGCCAGCTCACCTGCAAGCACAGTCATTAGCACACGATCACAACCGAATCCGCTCGCTCGCGCCGACCTGCACAGACATCACGCGCACACACACGTCGTCGCTCCATAGCATCATATCAGCATCATGTCGACTGGTCTCCACTCGGCACGAGAGGAGCTCGGGCTCCCACACGTAACTCCGCACGGCGGCAACGCGAGCTTCCTCGGTCTCGGCCACAGCGCCGGGCAATCGCAGCACCACAACCAGCACGAGCAGCACAGCCAGCAGCACCACCATGCACACAACCATCACGACAGCGCAGGCAACAACGGGCCACACACCAGCCACCTGCTGCATAAGCCACTGGCGCTCAGCCCGCGTACGTTCGGCATGGACGACTTGCGCGACTTTAGCGGTTCGTTCGGGACGTTCAAGACCGGCTTGACACCGCGCGTGTTCAGCACGGGACTCACGCCACGCTCGGGCTTTACGCCGCGCTTCACGACGGGCTTCACGCCACGGATCAACAGCATCACGGGTCTCAACCAGCAACCGACGACGACCGACACGAACGCATTCTTCAGCCGCAGCATGGGCTACTCGCCGCGTGCGTCGGACGCACTACCGAGCCAAAAGATTTCGCCCACCGGCTTCACACCACGTGACGTCTCGGGCGCGAAAGTGCCGATGCGCTTCCCAAACGCGTTCCATGCCGGTGCGAACAACAGCAACAGCAGTAACCATGGCAGTCCAGAACAAAAGATCAAGATGGACCTCGAAGAGCAGCAACAACAGCACCACCACCAACAGCACCACACGATGCAGCAGCTGCACCACCAGCCACAGTACAGCCACCACCACAGCCACCACCACAGCCACCATCACGACTCGATGCAGAACGAGCTCGCAATGGGCATGAGCATGTACGACAACTACACGGGCGGTCGGCCAACGATCCATCACCAGCCGCTGTCACTACCGCTGCCGCCATCGTCGTCGTACATGCACGATCACATGCGCGCCGCGTCGTCGTCGTCCAAGACGTCGCCGATGTCGGGCAAAGGCTCGGACGAGGAAGACGTCGACGAGCGCCGTCGCATGAAGAACCGCGAGCGCGTGCGCAAGTGTCGCAAGCGAAAACAGGACCGCTTGAACTTCCTCGAAGACCGCACATCGGAGCTCGAGAAAGAGAACCACCAGCTCAAGACCAAGATCGCCCGCAAGGCTGTTGGTGGTGCTGGCAGTGCTGGTGTTGGCCGCACGCATGAACAGTTGAGTGAAGTGCAGCTCAACGAGCTCCGCAAGTCGCAAAACACGACGATCGCATCGTACATTCGCGCATGCAACGAAGTCGACGCGAGCGCGTTCGACGCAACTGCACGATCCGTTTGGAACGAGCACGCTGAAGTCGTGTACGGCAACGCTGGCAGCAGCCTCGTGGGCATCGACGCGATCGTCGGCAACAAGCGCGCGAGCAGCGCAGTGTTTGCCATGTACGCGATCAAGCAGTTCAACGTGCAGTGGAAGTCGACAACGACCGACAAGTGCGCCGTGCACTACGACGTCGACGTTGCACTGCGCGCTGACGCGCCACACAGCGTGCCGTGCACGGCGCCGTTCGCTGCGCTGAGCAGCCACTTTGGGCCGACCGAGGTGCTGTCGTTCCGCATGACGTCGCACTTGACGTTCACAGCTGACGGCCGCATCGTCGAGGACATTCGGCAGCTGAACCTCGCATCGATCTCCGAGACGGCGCTCGCGAAATTTGTCGATGACCCGAAGCGCGCAACGGACGTGCTGCGCTGTCTGCTCGTCGCTGCGTGAGAAGGAAAGACTGTTAGAGGAGGAACAAAACAAACGCAAGAACCCTATTTCAAACGCTCGGAGAGCACGAGCAGTCTGCACTGTAACATATGCAACATACAAACACACACAACCACACAACCACTTGCTGTGCTCATTGTGCCTTTCGTCTGCATCTTGTCGATTGTATGAACATGGTACTGAAAGCCATGTAAACCTGCCTGACATCATGACGAACGCAGTGACGTAGCTCATGCAACTACAGTAGTGATCACGACCACACACTCAAGTCGACAGCTCTACTTTACGAATTGCAAACGTGTTCCAAAGTCAAAGAAGATCTATGGGCGTCGCAGTGACGTTCTTGACTGTGAGTACGTTGTACTGGAGCGTGCTACCCGTTGTTCGTGCCGTCACCGCGTGACAAAATTCACCCACGGCTCCCGCGCTCTCTCTCTCTCTCACACACTCTCTCTCTCTTATACTTGTATTCATGCATTCGTTCTGTAACTCTCTATCGACGTCACAATGGTATGCGCGAGCGGCTAGTCGCTTGTCACACGCTGCAGATCTAGAGGCGGCGTGGGACATCTGCAACATATAGAATCACAAGCAAATTCCACCAGACGTCAGTTATGATTTAGTAGCTCCATGTCGCGAATCACACATACGATAATACCACCAACACGTCGCACACAACCACCACGCGTACACGCACGCACCTGCAAAGACGGTATCGAGCGTTGCAATGTTGTTTGCTTCGAGAAACTCCTTCGGTACGTCGCACATCTCGTTCAATTGCTGTGGGGATACGCCATAAGGAATAGCAAGCGAGTGAGCAGGTCCGTGAGTACGTAAGCTGCGTGGTCATTGCGCATTTGTTTTTTTTCCTTTTTCACGCACGAGTACGACAAACAGACACGTTCAGACAAACACATGCATACGCACCTCGATCTCAGCGAACGAGCCAATGTACTTGGTCTCATGTGGCGTCTCGAGGAAGACCTGTGGGTAGTTGGCGCGGATCTGGCTCTTTTCAAAGTACGCGTCGCGCAGCTCCTTGTTCTCATCGAGACTGCAGTCGATCTCGGTGAACACGATGCGCCGACCCGTGAGCAGCTGCAGGAGCTGCGTGATCTGGTTCTTCTGGTCCGCAAATGAGACCATGGACGACGTGAGCACGACGCACTTGGACTAGTTTGGGATCGTCACGAGTTCGTGTCGCAATACGAGCAGGTGGCGAGCGAAGGAAGGGAGTTGCGAGCAAGCAACGATTGCAGCATGCAGAAAGAAGCACGCGTGTCAGTAAACAGTCGATCAAAGAGCGGCGAAGGCAGGCAAGAGTCAATGCACGAAAGCACAGACGCGCTCCGCATGCACACGCACCGTCTTTGGCGTACTGGTGCTCATGATGCTCGCTTCTCGCTACTCGCCTTGTTTTGTGAATTGTTTTGTTTTGTTTATTAGTATAAATTTATGTTTATTACTTCACCTAAATCGAAACAATCCGAAATCACATAACGCCGCACCAGTATGGACGCAACATCGACAAGCGGTGCTGCCGACGCGCGCCGCGCTGCAGCAGAAAGCCCAGCTCGCTCGCTCGATGCGCCTGGGACGAACGTTGGCAGCGGCGGCGGTGGCCGCAACAACGTCGTCGTCAAGGTCGGCATGGTCGGCGACGCACAGGTTGGGAAGACAAGCCTCATGGTCAAGTACGTCGAGGGCAAGTTCGACGAAGACTACATCCACACGCTCGGTACGTGCTTGCTGACGACACGTTGCACTGAGCACATGCACACGATTATGTGCTTGCAGCCATTACATCGTAGTGGCACACAACCTACGAGCAGACACTCACAATTCATGCACGGTCGTGTGCGCATTTACACATACACGCAGGCGTGAACTTCATGGAGAAGACGATTGCACTCCGCAACACCGAGATCACGTTCAGTATTTGGGACCTCGGCGGTACGGCGCCTGTTTGTGCATACGCATTATTGTATGGACACACCAATAACTTCACAACCTCGTCAGCAAAGCGACTGTTGGTTCTACCGGCGCTCTGTATGCATTTCGAGAGTCCAGTCTGTTGACCTCACACGTTGCACCGTTTGCGCGGTTGCGTCACGCTGGTTGTGCATTTATGCACGCTCGCACAAATGTAGGCCACAGGGAGTTCATCAGCATGCTGCCGCTCGTGTGCAACGACGCCGTCGCGATCTTGTTTATGTTTGATCTGTCGCGGAAAGCGACGCTCACGAGCGTGAAGGAGTGGTACCGCCAAGTGCGCTCGATCAACAAGGTGCGTTGCTGCTTTAAGTGGCTCGAGCATGCCATGCATCCACCCAGCTGCGAGTTGTATCCATGGAAGGGCATTACTGATTGTGTCGCATGGATCCTGACACACGACTGCCGTGTTTGTGCTTTGTTTGTCTGCGCTTTTCTTGTATGGCGAGCAGAACGCGTTCCCGTTCCTCATTGGCATGAAGTACGACCACTTTACCAACTGCTCGCCGGAAGAGCAGGAGGATATTACCAAGCAGGTGCGTCGTCTTGGCATCTTTTGTGAGATAGCGGAGACACCCAGTTGCTGCTATCGTGGGCTGTATGCACGTATGGCGTACAGGCACACATGAACACACACATGCTGATAAACACACTCACACAACAACTGCACCGCACAGGCACGCAAGTTTGCAAAAGCGATGAAAGCGCCGCTGATCTTCACGTCTGCGTCGCACTCGATCAACGTGCAGAAGCTTTTCAAGGTCGTTTTGAGCAAAGTGTTTGATCTCAAGTGCACCGTACCGATGATCGAGCGCATTGGCGACCCGATCTTGCAGTACTGATACGTAGTGAGTGAGAGAGAGGGAGAGAGTGAGAGAGAGAGAGAGGAAACCAAATTGCGCGCGTGTGTATGTGAGTGTTGCCAAACGACGAGATGCATTTAGAACAATGACGGAGATAACGATGGTGGACGAGCGATCACGAGAGGCGCTGTTTGATAGAGCGTCCACACGCCGCACGAAGCAAAAACACTTGTGCAATGCCAAGAATACAGAACGTCGGTCCTTTGTTGTTGGCGCGCTGCCGCACTTGCTGTGCTGGTCGAGCACTGGAAGTGGCGTTCAGTTGCACGCGGTGCCTTGGCACGAGCGCAGCGCCTGTTCGTGGCTGTGAATGCGCAGCGACTGGTTGATGCGCGGTCGCACGCACGATGGA
>JAADXH010000387.1:0-24307 GCA_023337595.1 Globisporangium camurandrum
CATACGTACATCATCATGAGCTCGTCGTCTGGATCTGCGTCGGCAGCGGCACCATCGCCTGCAGCGCCGACGTCGGATGAGCTCTTGCAAAACCTCATCGACGCAGTCACACCGACGTCCGTAGCGCCAGCGCCAACGACCACAGCGCCGCCCACAGCAACCGTAGCGACTGTGACAGCAGCGCCGATACCCATACCATCATCAACTGGGCCGTCCACACGTGAAGATACCACATCGACAACCGCAAACACAGCGTCTGCAAGCAGCAGCAGCGCAAACAATGGCCTCTCGATCGCGCTCGCAGTCAGCGCGGTCGTCGTTGTCGTCGGGTTCGTGCTGTTCTTCCGTCAACGCAAGCGACAGCGCCTGCGCAAGTACAGCGCGGCGCCGCGCGACCACGACCTCGGGACGCCACAGCTCTCGATCGAGCTGCCGCGGCCGCCACCGATGCAGCAGCCGCTCGACGCCAGCACGACGAGCAGCGCGGCGCACAAGAAGCGCGCAAGTGAGCAGCGCCTGTCGGTATTCGCTAGCGTCCAGAGCGGCGGCGAACTGCTGTTCACCGCCAGCGGCAATCACAATGACGGCAACGTGTACGCGAGCAGCAGCAGCGCTGCGCCATCGCTGCCAGCGAGTGCTACTGCTGCGTCCGTGTACTATCCACCAGCAGCCGTAGCCCTCCCTCCGCCAGTCCTGCCTGCTCCATCATCGACTATCAGTACGAGCGCTGGCTCGAGCTCGAGTTCGCGCTTGCGCGACACGACGAGCAGCACAGCAAGCGTCAATAGCTTACATGACAGCACGTGCGGCGACTACTACACACACGGCGACGGCCTCGGCGAGCGCGGCGGCCGTGCGAAAGCGCCGTCGATGGTCTTGGAAGAGGACGAAGACGCAAGCAGTCGCTCGATCGGGTCAGTCGCAGCAGCGGCAGGGCCGCCAGCGTACACGGGTGCGTTGTTCCGACCGGCGCCGCTTCTTGCTGCAGCAGCGCCGACGCCCAAGACGTTCACGACAGCGCCAGCGACGCCAACAGCTGTGGCGCCCAAGCCTCGACGGCCGCCACCGCCGCCGCCACCACCGGCTGCAGCGTTTGTCAAGCCGCCAACACTGTCAGAGAGTCAGCGCATATCGAATGAAACTGAACAACTCGCGTTCCAGCGCCTCTCGAGCGTCTCGAGCGACAGTCTCGGGTCCGTGGGCGACAGCCAGCGTGGGTCGACGACGTCGTCGGTCGACAGTGCTGCAAGCAGCAGTACGAATACCATTCGTGCGGGCTCGATGATTGCGATCAACGAGATCGTCGGTAACAACGGCAACGAGAAGGAGATCGAGATCTAAGGCTGCTGTGTGGGGTCCGTGTGTCTGTCTGTATGTGTAGGACGTTGATGTGAGGGAAGGCCATAGCGGAGAGACGGCTACTATAGTACACGAGCGTACGTTTGTACATGTTAACGATCAGTATAATCTGAGATCCTACACATGATGTCGTACGCGCTCTCGCGCCGCGTGGTCGACATGCAAGCGACCAATTGTCTTCAACCCGTCATAATCGATTTATTGGGCTGATGTCTCCTGACGTCGTCTTCCTGGATGTCTTCCACTTGGAAGACGTCAGGAAGCCGCCCAATACGAATGTATGGTGTTAATAGCACAACAACATTCTGTATTGTGCATCGTATTGTGTATTTATTCGTACATTATGGCGACAGGAAGACAATTGTCTTCTTCGCGTCTACTAGTGTCTTCCATGCGATACATTTGCTATTCAAAAATATGGAAAATCGAAATGTGTGGGAAGACGTATGGTTGCAATTTTATAGCATTCAAACAATATATATGAAAAATACTGTTTATGTTAAATATTCCGGCGATGCTTTTGTGGCCGCAATTTCTACTTTGCCCTCAATTTCCATTCGTTACGACAGACGCATACGCAACGACCGACAGCCTTGTGCTCGATTGACACGATGCTTGCGCGTGGACGCCACTCGACCAAGACAGCTGCCGCCACAGCGCTCGTCAGCAGCCGCGTGCTCGCACGTGCGCCAGTCGCGAGCAACAACACGCACCAGGTGCGCTCGTTCTACTCGGTGATTGAAAAGTACGCCGAGGCGTACAAGCGGTACGGGTGGAAGCACTCGCTGTGGCAGCTGTACAACCCGGGGGACATCAAATTCGGTCGTCAAGTCGGCGAGGACGAGTTCGGGCACAAGTACTACGAGGACCCGGACGAGCTCCACTTGCAGCACCGCTGGACGGAGTTCAAAGTCGACTCGTTCGACGAGTTTGAAGGCTCGCACATCCCACCGCAGTGGCACCTCTGGCTCCAGCACACGACCGACGCAGTGCCGACCGATCCAGGCCAGAACGTACGTCTTTGTGCTTTTGTCGCGCGGCTGCTTGTATCGTCTGTTGACTGACGCACTCGCTGCTTGCATCGCAAACGCCAAACAGCCACAGACGTGGGCGAAGGTCCCGATCTCCGAGACGTCGGACGCGCCGTTTGAAAACCACGTGGCGCCGCACGTACCGTACACGCCAAACAAGACGTTGTTCCGCTCGCGTGGCTACGGCGTTGGGAGCCTCGAGACGAAACCGGACGAGCCAGACCAGTTTTACATCCAGCGCAACCACGTGCTGCGCAACCGCAAGCGTCGCGGCGACTTCCAGGACGACGTTGATTACAACAACCCATCAGTGCCAGGCAGTTACAGCTCGGAAGGCTTGCGTCCATTGTCGAAGAACTAAGTGCGCGTGCGTACTAAGTGGACTAGTGTTCTGAGGTCGCTCGTGATGCTGGTGGTTTGGATGAAGCGACAAGACGATGATGGCGTCAACAGACACAGATGCATAGCGTGAAACACAGGAGGGAGGGACACAGATGCTTGCTAGTGGCTGAGAATCAACGCTCTTGTGGTCGTCGTTTGCTTTTCTTAACGACTGCTCGATAATAATTTGGGAGGATACATGGTTATGTGTGAAAAAGACAGACGATGGCGATTGGTGCTTGTTACAAACAACGACAGCGCCGACCGCAACGTTGTCGCAGTCGTAGAAACTCTTTGCAATGAGCTCGTCTAGCCACTTGCTCTTCCAGTAGCGATAGTGCAGACGGCAGTCGTCTACTGTGTGCTTCGTCCCGACACGTTGCGCAACGTGGTGCCAGTTGCCGTCCTGCGGATTGGAAGCCCAAAATAGACCGTCCTCCTGCTCTGTCCAGCTAATTGGGTGGATCGTCATCGAAAGTATGTCATATTTTGTTCGTTTCATCGCATTTGCTCTTTGCCTTACTCTCATTTTTACTATGCCGAATACTATAATCAAATCGAAACGGTTACAACATATCCTTTGTTTATATCCAAATCGTTATACGGAACGAAGCGACATTGTGATAACAAAATCCAAAACTACAGTACAAGGATATTTACGGAAATTAGACGTGTAAAAATAATGCGAGATTCCAGATATATTCAAATGTTGCATCCTCTAATACGGAAAAACGAGAAATAATATACTGTTATGTATGTTCAAGTCGAAAGTACGCGTTGCTCGTGCTCTATTACCATCAAACGATGTGATGACCAGCAAAAACTCTATCTATTCATGTTAGAAAATCCAACGGCTGTCAATTACTTGCAATACAAGCAAGTCGCAACAGCACGAGTTCAGCGCAACCGATGTTTACGAGATTTGCGAACTGTCAATAATATCTAACTATATTTTACAACACATCCCCCAGTGCTAACATCAACTGTTCGAATTCTTTAGTACATCAAAATTATGATACACCTTGTTAATTGTTAACACGAACGAATAATATTTAATAGTATTGATTGCCTCTTCGTCAACCAGGGCAACAACAGCTATCCATTCTTCAAATAGATGTATTGCAACTTCATCGTGCCTATATATAATACAATAATGTACAGCAAGCATGATGCGTATGCCATAACAGATTAGTTTACCACTGCCGTTAGTATGTTAATATTTTCGTTGTGTTGCACGCGTATTTTACTTGTTTAGAAGGAGTTACATCGTCTTGTTATATCTGCAACATTTGTAGCAGGCTCGATCAATATATTTTGTGCTGAATGGGTATTACCGCAAAAAATTTCCACGTTTTTATTGATGCGATACACTTCATATGATTTTTCCTATGCTGGTGATATACAAAGGTTTGGTAAGTTGGTTCTTTTTATCTTATAAATACAAACGTCTGCTAATCTATGGTGGTTGGTGTTTGTGTGTGTCAAGAGAATTTAATGTATCTGTCGATAAATGATTATGTATACTTGACGCAGACATTCTAAAGCATTCGATATACAGGATACTGGTAAGTCGCTGCGTACTATCACTCAAATACAACTGGTTAGCCAATCCTATTTCAAACAGGAATTAATTACTTCTAAACTCATCATTCACCACTACACAAGAACTTAAAAAGCTTCTCAAAATATGTTTACCCACCTGTTTGTCGTACTTGCACAATTACTCGTCTATAATGTATTCATTTAACGTCAGATTTGTGTGTCACGCTATCGTGTATTTCATGAATGCTAATGGTATTAATGTCAATTTCACTGACATTTGAATGCAAAGGTGCACCAATAAGGCCCAGATTTTCGGTGTCAACTTGTAATCATTGACACAACTCTAAAATTGATGAGATATACCTAATGCAGTTATCTTACTCCTTTACAATCGCTTCATCGACGATTGCCTGGTACATTTAAAGTGACATATACCACCAGACTTACTTGCGCTGTAGTGTACAACCACTGTTTCTTAGCGCCATTTTCTGTCCGAAACAATTGTGACCCGTTTGAGCGATTTACGTGTGTGAAATGAATAATGCATGTACCTTACCCGTTCATTGAATGGCTCGATCTACTTAATGCAGAAATTCCCTTCATGTACAAGGGACAGGTAAGTTGCCTTGTGTTTTTCCATTAATAGAAATGCATTGCTAAACCTAAAACGACTCCAGAGTTAATTATGTCGTATGTAGTAATCACCAACCTGTTCATCATATTGGTAAAAATATTGTGAATATATTATCGATTCGATGGCATGATTTGTGTCAATCTTTATTATAATCGATCAAAAGAGCATATTAATCTTGAATGTAAATGACGTGTATACGGCAAGAATGTCTATTTCAATATTGTCCATTATTCAGAATACATGTGTGCATGAGTACGCGAAGCATTACACAGGTTTTTGCTTTTATCTCGCAGAATGAGGGATTACACGCATTCTGACGAGAAGAAACAATTCACTTTTCGTACACTTTAATGATTAAACTTCAAATCTAGTCTGATGTAGTCCACATGTATTCCCAGAGAATAATGAATGACACCGGTAGTAACACTGTTTGCACAGAAATTCCCAAATTTCAACAACTACGCATATATATCAACTCAATCAATACACGGTTTGCAAGCAATGTACTGTAGAGAAACTCGGATTCGGAGAATTCAATTATCGAAATCAGATCGCCAGCACCAAGAGAAAACACCCTTTCATGTATTTGAAGTAGTTATGAAATAGTACGTACTACCATAATGCATCAAAACGAAACTTGTGTGCGAGAAATTGGTTTGTAAAACCATACAAATATCAGGCAAAATTGCATTTATGTACGTACGTATCGTTATACAGACAACTTAGAGAAATTTTTTGGGACTATAACTTTGGGTTTGATTTTAATACTAAAATACTATTGATAACTGAAGATACCAGGTATTCTCGTATGTAAAACGTAATATACGTATTAATCATTGCAGTATATTTATCGTTTCGTACGTAATATTTACTTCGGCAATTATATAAACGTAAATCAGACATTTCATAACGTCGTACAACTATCTGTATGTGTTCTTGTACAAAATGATATCTGCCAATGTTTGTCTGTTCCAGTATCTTGCGTCCTAGATATGTGATTCTTCCACATCTGTAGGTCCTACATCTGTGAGGTGTCTGTATATATAAATCAGCTTCTAAAAACATACGCTATGTATGTAATATCCAGTTTATCGTAATATGGTTGAGAGATAGATGTGCTGTAATAGTCAGAGACGTAAATGTGATTTGATGTAGAAAAATTTCATTTCAGCGCGATAATAGTGACTGAAATCAGAGTCTTTGATCACATTCGTACATCCTTCACTTCGTTACAAAAACAAATTTGATTTCAAAACAATACCAGCATGATATACATAAGTATGTGGCGCATTCGCTTTTATGTACAAGCGTCCATTTGTTCAATTGGTCGCAATGATAGGCAAAGTAATGATGAACATATGGAGTGTGCAGCAGTTAGTAAAACAAACACAATTTCTCGGAAATTATTGACACGTGCTTGAATACGCGGTATATGTGACAAAGCACCAATGTTGCTTGCACACTATCATTGCGTACAAAGTTTCGTAATTTTAATTACATTGCGCAGATCGTGCAGTATTTCTATAAGTATAACAGCAACACAAAAAACTGAACAAGCACGTGTAGGTAACATCGAGAGTTTGACTGACGAATGTACTACAGCATCCCCTATCGTGTGTATTTACCGCTTTAGACAATATATGTTTATTCTACCTAAGTACATATATACCAGAACAAACATCCGTCCACGAACGGATAGTAAAAGCGTCAAATTGCAATGAGGGCGTCATACGGCAGCCGGTTTGATAAATATCAATCAATAAAAGACGCTTCTTCTAATCAGCAAATATCACTATACAATTGGCTAGTAAAAGCACATAAAAATAACTATAGTATCATTTTTTGTATTGTATGGCGCGCATTCTGGATATATTGCCTTTTCATATCGATGATTTTAAATGCGAAAATCTATTGAAGGTGCGTCAGCAATTGTGTTAGCAATATTACAGTGCGGTCACTCAGATACAACCCAAACCCCACCAGTGAGATCGTAAAAGAGCGTACGATGCTTTTATCGTATAATATCATGCGAGAATAATAATACATGAATTTAAACTCGACTTGCATGTTTTGTAGTAGCGATTGATAAAACATTTGGCATGCATTTGAAACGCATGGTTTTATAATGAGGTTGAGATGCACCACAGCTATCATTTACATATCTCTTAGTGGTTTTAC
The DNA here is from genome assembly GCA_023337595.1 of Globisporangium camurandrum. Lineage (NCBI taxonomy): Eukaryota > Oomycota > Peronosporomycetes > Pythiales > Pythiaceae > Globisporangium > Globisporangium camurandrum. Next base: position 7,126 of record JAADXH010000387.1, read on the forward strand.
GTTGGTGAACGAAAGGTGTTGTCCATTAATGTCCTACGAACATACATCGTAACGTGTGGGCGTATAGTGTGTGAAATATTGAGCGCAAGTGAGAAAGACATATGTAATACAGTACAGTTTTGGCGACGCAATGAATGGCGATAGTGTGCTGTGCTGTGATACGGTCCACGCGTGCTCACTGTTTTTGCTTTTTTGGTCTTTATTATGCAAGTTTAATATATAGTTTTTTATAACACAATTCGGATATTCCGAGGGGAAGAATTTCTATATATTAGTTTATGAAATGGTGCGTTTCCTTTATTACCCCATTCGATAAATTCGTTATTTACAATATGTGTATTTTACTCTTATCTATGGCTTCGTTGTTCAACTGTTGGTGTTTTATATTGAGGATTGGGACTGTATTAGTATCTGATTTTTTTGTTTGCACAGCTCGTTGACTGCTGTGCACCCGATTTGTGTTTACAGTGCATTGAGCTCGCCAGCATACGACAGCATTAAGTCAGCGGTGAGCTCCTTGCAGTATCACACAGTAAATGACCATTCAATCACAGCACGTGACCTGCTTGCGCTGCTCTAAACGTTGCATGTCTTTTGTATGAAAATGTATTTAGACATGAAAGGATTTGTCATTGCTGCGATGTATAAACGACGGGCGTTTCAAATACTACGTACAGTAGTACAGTACAGATAACGACGGTGCCGAGCGCCCACACACAATGCAATACTAACTGGAAATCCCCATTTTGATTCGAGCGATTTAGTATCGAGTTTGCTTTTGCTGGGTCTACCAATATGTGGCTCGGTTGTAAAATTGCGGCACATTTTGTGCTTCACTTTGTATCGGCAAACGAAGTGACATTATCGTGCTAAAAAATGTATTGGATTTTTGATGAACCGTGGTATTTTCAGCTCATTTTATATATATGGTATTCCGCGATGTCGCTTCAATTAACTTGACTCAGAAACGCTTAGCTATCGAACTTCGCGAACAATTGCTGACATTTGGCATCGTCATTATCTATTCATTGAGGTAATTGATAAAGTCGACCATGACCAACCAAATATTGAACTATAGACGTGGGGAGACACAAGCTTTTTGCTTTGTTGTAGACGAGGTTGCAAATTGCGATGTGGTACCTTGCACAAACTTAAATACATTTATTTGGTGGGTTGTTGCAATAGAGGGGCACCAAAATGTACTGTAGTAACACCTTCGCATCGGTAGTATACCAGTGTGATCGCAATCCACCCTCGTTGGGCGAATCAACGATTCGATTGCCAGTGATTATCAGAAAGATAAAAATACAACATATTTCCTTCTATATCGCAATGTATATAAACAAGCACACGAATATATTTTACGACTTCGAGTCATCGCAACGATTTACAAGCTACAGATATCTGTAATATATCCTGCTCGAATATTACGCAACTGATAGAGTCGACATTTGCCAACCAAATACTGATGCGTATAATCGAAGGACAAAGGTTCTATAGGTATTTACCTTACTGAACCGTACTTGAGTATACCGGTACCCTTTCACTTTAACTTCGATTGCCAATGATTGTCAGATGGTATACATGTGTGAACCTGACACATTCGTTCACACTTCGCAGTGTCCGTGGCAAGAGCACAGTCTGCACGGTCCATTTCAACTCCGACAAGCTACTGTATACCCATAATGTGTTGGACAGTCGAATCAAACATCCTGCAGTGACGAACCACTCATCGAAGTGAGTACGTGCGACAACTGAGCGACATCATGATTACCAAGTGTCCGCTTCAACTTCGCGCTGTCTTTGATGCTCTAGCGCTGCTACTGCTGCCCTTGTGCATGGATTACTGTAGGTGTGGGCGAAGCCGGTACTGGCACTTGGCGCCGACACTGCCACTCATATCACTCACTTATCAATTTGCCATTGCCAGCACGACACCCTCTCACACCGCAGCATTTACCAAGCACCACGCACAACCCCAGTGCTCTTAAGCTACTCATGCTCAAGCATTTTCGTTTTGCGGCGGCACTCGCGCTGGCGATAATCGCATCCATCTCGTTGCCGTCGTCAGTCGACGCTCGCATCGATCCCACGACCAATTTGCGTCGATTGACTCCCGCAAATGAAAACTCAACGACGCAACTCGAAGCCGAGCTCGAAGTTTACATCCGTGCTGGACAGTTCCCGAAAGCTGGTCGGACACTGGAGATGAAGATCCGCGAAGCCGACACGTTCCTAGCGCGTGAGATGAACCGCGGTGCTGCGGGTATCGGCATCGCTGCTGCAATCGTGTACAACGACACGGTATACTATTATGCACAGTGCTAGCTGATCAAGTATGTTACAACCTACTCCAGCAGCTAACGAACGTGGTGGTACTGTATGTGCTCGCAACCTTCCCAGGTGGTGCTCAGCAAAGGATATGGTGTGCGCCACTCGAACGACAATGCGAGTAACGTGACGTCGTCGACACTTTTCCAGATCGGCTCCGTCACGAAGACGTTCATTGCGCTTGGCATCGCTCTTTTGGTACGTAGTAGGTCTCACATGGATCGCTGCTATTACTGCCACGGAGTCATGATTCATCTCCAACTGACGCTGTCGTTGCCTGTTCACCCACACACTCGCCTATCCACCAGATCGATGACGGTAAGCTCGCGTGGAAGGATCCAGCGATCAAGCACTTGCCAACGCTCCAGCTGTTTGACAAGTACGCGCAGCAGCACGTGACGATCGGCGACCTGCTGGCCATGAACTCGGGTCTCGGTCGCATGCACGACACTGCATTTCTCTTTGGCCGCTATCGATCGGACAAAGCGATTGTCGACGCACTCGGCGACGCAGCACCTGCGCATTCACTCCGCAGCGAGTACGACTACGCAAACGTAAATTACGCAATCCTCGGACAAATCATCGCGCGCGTCAGTGGCCTCGAGTGGGACGCGTTCCTCCACCAGCGCATATGGACACCGCTCAACATGACGCGGACGTTCGCAAACCCAGCGATCGCCTTAACCGACCAGAACGTCGCATCCGGCCATCAAATATGCGGCGACGCTGTGCTCGGTCCATTCAATATCGCATCAGCGCCGGAAGCACAGATCGTCCCGACCACGACGAGCGTCACGACAGCAGCAGGTTCGATGCTCTCAACTGCAGACGACATGACGTCGTTTTTGCGGCTGTTGGTAGCGAACGGCCGCGTCGGCAACACGACGATCCTTCGATCGCCAGCGCTTGTGACGCAGATCGTGAGCGGCCAGAGCATCGTCTCGGACGCCATGGCATCGTACTTTGCGCTCGCGGGCCATCACGCATCGTCACCAGCAGGCAATCCGCTTGCAGCAGGCTACGGGATCGATTTCGTAAGCCACGCGCTGTGGGGCCATGCATACTTTGACAAGAGCGGCGACACGCCGACGCACCAGACGCGCACGGGCTTTGTCCCGGACGCGTCGCTCGGTGTCGCACTGCTTGCAAATGCGCAGCAAATGAGCCGAACCGACCGGATGCACGTCCATCACATGCGATCGTACGTCCTCGGCATCTTCTTGGACGTACCGATGAACCTCTTGGAGCTATCGCTTGCCCAGTGGCAAGCAGCGATGCGAGTGTCACAGCAGCCACTGCCAGTAGTAAGCATGCCTGCGTGCGGTGCACTGTTCTGGACGAACCCACCGGACCTACCACTTGCACCCCAAGACGCCCACGCACTGGTTGGCGTCTACGCGCCAGCGCACTCGCTGTCGTTCTACGGCTCAGTGAACGTCACACTCGCAGCGCCGTCGGAGGCAACAACAACCAATAACAACAACACCCGACTGGAGCTGCACACAGGTACGATCGTAAGCAAGCTGCAGGTCGTGCTGGCGGCAACAGCCGACGATCGCCCAGCGATGTTTCTCCAGACGATAGAAGCGACTGGAGACAAGCAGTTGCTCGTATTCAGCAAGAATAGCACCACTAGCAAGCACGCGATCGAGTTTGGCGGTGTCGTATTCCAGCAGCAGTAATGAAGACTTCGACGAAAGTGACAGCGTAGCAACAATGTTGCTATCTGTTTCGAGAAAGATGCTCAATCATAGTCTGAGCACCAAGTATAAAGCGTGAATGCTGTAGCTCATAAAGTACTTCTGTCACACACTGCAGTTTGAGTCGAGCGAGTCAGTGAGCGATGTAAAGTGCACAACAATACACTGCATCGAACCAGCCTGCGCTGGTTCGACCTTCGTCACGAAGCTCCAACATATGTGGTGTCAATGTGAAGTCAAACAACTGCGCCTTGGAGACGCTTTGCATTCACACGCAAACGTCTTTATGACGCCGCCAATGTTTGTATGGCAATGATCGAGCTCTCGCAAGCCACACAGTCGTCACAAAAAGCGCGATAGACTTCCGTGTCAACATAGATCTGTCGACGAGACAGCGCAGCTCAGATCGAATGCCATGACAACTGCTCATGGCATCATCCTAAATATTACGAAAACAAGCTCCAATAAGTTGAAATGCACGAAAAACACACATGCACTTGTGCCAACATCACCGACGTCTGCGATTCTGCATCCACATGTGCTGCAAACGAACCTCCAGCCTCCTACACTCGCTTTCTCCTGCTAATACGCGCCTCGAAAGTCCTTAAACTTGTTCGCAATGTCCTCCTTCAGCTCCGGGTCGACGGCATTGCGGACACCAATCAGCGCTTTCGACATGGCTTCCGTGGCGCCAATCATCGGCCGCAAGACTGCCACTGGCACGGCGCGAATGACCGACCGGACGTACCCTTGCGAACCCGTCCGCTGGTACTCGACGAGCGGGACGGCAACGATCGTCTTCGCGGCCACGTGGAGCTCGCGCGCCAGTGCATCGTACGCCTGTGCGAGTCCTTCGCTTGCATTCGACGGCTGCTGTGTCAGATACTGGCGACTCGTAATGTTCAACCCGCCGCTGCTGCTGTCGGTCGCACTGCGGATGCCACCGCCGCCCAAGCGGCGCGAGTTGCGGCGAATGCGACTCCCCGCGTGGCGATACAGCTGCTGCTTGCGCCGCAACGCGGACGGGACGCTCGACACGACATCGTCCGCGTGTTCCAACAGCGCTTGCGTGCCTTGCGCGACCTTGGAGGCAGTCGTGAGCGTTTCGATCGCGACAGACTTCAGAAAGCTCTTCGCGCCTTTCTTGACCCCCCGGACGACGCGTCGGTCTCGTCCGTAGTGTTCGATCGGCAATAGAATCAAATCCGCAGCACCGGCGCCAATGTTCGCAAACGGCCGCAGCGGCGGCATCGACACGCTCGCGACGCACTTGTGCAGCTGATGGCGCGCAATGTCCTGCACGTACGACAGCACGAGTTGCTCCAACAGAGCGTCCCACTGCGCGACGCCGCTCATCTTGACGCGCCGCAGCACCAGTTCCATGCCTTCCAGCACGAAGAGATTCAAAACCTCGACGTAGTCCCCCGCGCGCAACGCGGCGTAGTCGACGCGATTCGGTCGATAGTCGATCTTGATCTTACACGGTCGCACGTCGACGCTCTGGAAGAACCAGTTTGTCAAGTGCTGCTGCTGCTGCTGGGCGTCGACGATGTCGGAAGCGTCTGCTGCGGAACGTGACTGTACAGTCGGCGGCGCGCCGAAATGCGTCATCTCCGTACCATCGTGACTGTCGATCGTGCGTTCGACTCCGTCATCATCGTCCGCTTCCTCGTCGTCCTCCTCGTCAGCGTCATTGAATGGCGCATGGCGCGGCCTCTGCGTCGTCTTTGCTGCTGCTGCTGCTGCTGTCTGTGCGTCTGGTGGATCTATCACAGCACCAGCGGCTGCTGTTTTGGCTGCTGCGCTCGTCGCATTCTCCAGTGACACAAACTGCCGGAGGAACGCAACGACGTCCTGGTCCAAGTTGATCCGCAATGGCAGCAACGCGACGCGCAAACGGTGCTCGTCACACAGCTGTGGTCCGGGTCGGACGGTCACCAAGTGCACGTGCACCATGCTGCTGCTGCTCTCGCGCATGTGCGTCACGTCCGACTTCCAGTAGCAAATCACCTTTCGGATCTGGGACGTCGAGATGTAATCGAGGATCTCAACGTCGCCCAGTGCAACGACGGCGCTCGACGCCAGTGGCTGCACGCCATCTACGCCGACGTCGTTGAACAGATCGACACGCATTTGGATGCGCGAGACGACGAGCTCGAGCATCTCTTCAGTCTTGCGACCACCGCCGCTCTTGAGCAACCGCTTGCGCTGTTGTTGCTGCGGTGGTGTCGAGCGCTCTGATGCAGTAGCAGACGCTGACGTTGCTGCTGTTGTCGAGCGCGTTGGTGTGTTCGTGGCGCCGCCAAACAGCGAAGACGTGGCCGAGGGGTCGTCGCCACCAAACAGACTCGCCCGCGTCGCTGCAGTTACTGGTGTCGACGGCACGTAATTGTCGAGCAACGCGCTCAAGAGTTTGTCGTTCCGCGTCGGTACCTCCGCGCGCAAACTCGCACTACTCGGCACCGACGACAGCGATGACGGTGTTGTAGATACTGGCATCTCGGTTGGTGCTGGTGTCGCTACAGCTGCGTGGCGATTTGCAGCGCTCACTGCAGCCTCCGACGTCCAGTCCGCGCCGCCAAAGAGCCGCATGCAGATGCTAAAGTCCCGCAGTAGCACGTGCGTCACAACGACTGGTGGCGTCGCAGCTACGTCGCTGCGCATCGCGGCTGTCTCTTTTGCAATGTTTCGAACTGCATCATCTGACTCTTTCGCGCCAAACGACAGCGACGCAGCTGCACCGCCAATTGGGATCTCGACGTGATGCGGGTAGATCCGTGACGGTGGCCCACTGCGACGACGGTGGCTCTGATCGTTGCGATCGCCGTCGTCGTCGTCGTCGTCGTCGTCGTCGTAAAACCAGCGCGCGATCGGTTCGTCTGGTGGGGACATCGCTGGCTGCGTCGTCCGGGACGTTGTCGACATGGCGCGCGTGCTACTCGCAGTCGACGATGCAAATGACGGCTGGCGCTGCAAAATCGGCCGCGGCGACGACATCTCTTGGTACGACGCACGATGGCGTCGCCCCGATAGATCGTCTTCGAGTCGACTCCGAGCGCCGTCGTCGTCCTCTTCGTCACTTGCATCGTTTGAACGGTCGTCGTCACCATCGTCAGCAGCGTCGTCGTCGTCGTCATCGTCGAGATCCAAGAGCCGATTGAACGTCGTCTGGAGGTCGCTGTCCATTTGAAATGCGAGTTCGACTTCCGTGTTGGCGTTCGCACCAGCACCAATGAACGACATCGACATGGGATGATGCACATCATCGTCGTCATCCGCAGCTGCATTCCGATCCTGATCTACATGGTCTTCAGCAATGCGCAAGAGCGGAAACGCGGCGTGCGCGTTGCTGCTGCTCGTGTCGTCGTCGTCGTTCCACGCGTCGAGCCGCCGCGAGAACGTCGAGTCCGTACCGTCGTCGGTCTGCAGCTCACTGAGCTCGACGTCGTCGTGCTGCTGCTGCTGGTGGTTCCACCAATGCTTGGACGATGACGCTCCTGCTGCAGTAGCGAACGCACCAGCTGGGAACGTATTGCGGCCGTCCAAGTCGTATTCGAATGCATTGTCGTCTCCACTGTCGCTAGGACGATCAACAGTTTGCAGCGCTGCATGCGCCGCGTCGCCAATGTCGTGCATTGCAAACATCTCCTCTGCGTCGTGGTCGTCAAGAGCGTCAAAACCGAGCGACAGCGACGGCGTCGATGCAACGAGGAACCCTCCGCTCGGTGACAGCAGTGCGTCCGTGTCGTCATCGCGATGCACCGATGGCGGAAGCCACCGTGCAGCGTGTTCGGAGAGCAGCACGGCGCTCTTGTCCGGCAACGACCCGACAGGATGCAGCTCTGGCGACATCGTTGGTGCATTCAACGCGGGTGTATCGCGATCGACAAACCACGGATCGATGGTGCTGTCGTTTGCTGTAGCGCCGTGTTTCGAATCGAGCAAAAACGCACCAGCGCTGCTTTCGTCCATTTCGTTTGCTGCGTCCGTCGTGTTGGTGTAATAGTCTTCAATCACGAGTTCGCTGATCCGCATGCGCGGCGCTGCTGCGGCTGCTGCTCCTGCGATCGTCAAATTGTTGCCATGCGCGCTCGTGCTGTAGCTGTCAAACGCATCGTACGCGTCACCAGAACGACTCGATGTGCTGCTGTTCGTGCTCGTGCTGACGATCCGGCGCTTCTGCTTCTGGATCGCGTCGAGCCGCGTGCGCAGCAGCCGCGCTTCCGTGTCCGTCGCAACGTGTGCGCCAGCAAACAGCGGCTGGCTGCTGCTGAACGCATGTTCGTCAATCTGCGCAAGCACATTGATCGACTCGCTGCTGCTTGACGCACTGCGCCGTCGATGCAGTTGTTGCAGTTGTTGCTGCTGGCGACTGTCCGACACGTTACCCGCAGCTGCAATCGATGTTGCGTTACTGCTGCTCGCTGGTGCAAATGGCGGCGATACACTCAGTGTACGACCACTCGCACGACTCGTTGCGTGGCGGTTCGTGACGACTGAGACGCTGCTGCTACTCGTCGTTGTCGTCGTTGTCGTCGTCGAGTTGTTGCTATCGAGCACACGGTCCAGTCCAACGTACGCCATCGTGTCACGCGGCGCTGCGTCGACTGCAAGTGCGTCGCTCCAGTTACTCAGCAGCTCAATAAGCGTCGAGAACGAGTCGTAGCACGTGTAAATGTTCGCTGTTCCAAGACTCAACTCGACCGACAGCTCGGGGAATGGCGTCGCAGTCGCTACAGGTGCTTTGTCTTCGAGACTCATTGCATTGTTCACGTCGTTCGTGCTGTTTGCAACAGGCACGAGCGCACGGACAAAGACGTCAATAATGTCCATTGTGACCATCTTGAGGAACCCGTTCTGTTCGAGAAACATGAGCAGCGACGGATATGTGCTTGTTGCCGTACGCAAAGCACTCCCATCGCTCCAGCGCGTCGTTGTGTTGTTGTTTGTTGCATCCGCACGTTGCACGAGCCGCTCGCGACCCAGCAAACTCGCATCAATGTCGTCGTAACTTGCGCGCGCGTGCGTCAAAAACAGTTGCAGGTCGTTTGCAATGACCTTGTAGCCCTGCAGCACGGCGCCGGTCACGACGTTCGACGATACGCGCACACGGCCGAGCTGCAGCAGCAGACGCGACGCGAGCGTCGGTGGCGCATAGTCGATCAATATGTCGTAAAAGTGCACGTTCAGCTTCGTAAACACAGTCTTCGGTGCGACTGCGAGCGTCACAGGTGCGCTCGAGCCAGTCTCGAGCGCCGTGAGCAGCGCCGCAGCTTCTGCGTCGGTCATGCTCGCCGAGTCGAGCGGAATGATTGGCGCAGGGTACTCGAGCAGCAGCATGTCGAGCAGCTGCTTGAGCCACAGCGACGCCGTGTCGTAGCGCAGGCTCGTGTGCGACACGTGCAACGCCACTTTGAGCTCGCGCATCGCGTTCGTCTGGTCTGCAATGTCGACGCTCACAAACAGCAACGGCGCGTCACAGCGGCCGTACGGCGTCGAGTACACGATCGGCACAACGCAATGCTGCGGCGCGTGCAACTCTTCCAGTAGCGTCAGCGTCTGTGCTGCGACGTGCGCACGCGACACCAACTGACCGAGCCACTGTGACACTTGGAAGATCGACAGTTGCTCAAACGCAAAGTGGTACGCGACGCACGAGGTCGCACTTGCGTCTACTGCTGTTGTTTTAGCAGCAGAAGGAACAGTATCTGACAGCGTCAGCGCGCCTTCCTGAACAACGACGCGGACGCTCATGTAACTCGGCTGACGCTGCACACGCGATGTCGTCGCCAGTGCGTCGTTGAACGCACTCACGTCAATCGGATTGATCATCAGCAGCGCGTCCATCAACACCATGAGTCGATCGAGCGTCGCTTTGCTAACGTCGATCTGCGCATGCGGCAATGCAATCGTGACGTCAAAGAGCGACGCAGCAGCGGCTGCAGCTTCAAAGTGTTGTGCGCGCTGCACAGCATCGAGGCTCCAGCCGTTCAACCCAATGCGACCGCCGTCATTGTCGTCGCCACTGACGCGATCGTCGTTGCGCCTACTGCGATCGTCGCTCGAGCGCGCCGTCGCAGCGTCCGGGTGCTCGTCCGAGTCCTGCGACAAGTTTTGTTTGCTCACAACTGCTGCGTACACATGCGCAGCGGTCGGCGTTTGTAAACGCAGCGTCAGGCCGCACTTGCGTTGCGACACGGCGTCACTCGTCGCAGTGAGCATCACGACTTTATCAAGTTGCATCGCGCGCTGGTTCCCGGCTGCTGGCGTCGCGAGCACGGCTTTCACGCGCTCAAAGCGCACGTCAAACGCACTCAACCACGGCAAAGGGTCGTCGCCGTTCGTGTCGTTGACAGCGCCGTCCTTGTCTTTCGCACTGCTGCTGCTACTGCTGCTGCCGACAGACGATGCAACCACCACTGACTCGAGCGTGAGCACGAGCTTGTCTTCGCACAGACCGCGTGTCGCAGATGGTCCGAACCGAATCACGTCGCTGTTCACCATCGGAAACCGCAAAGCGACTTCAATGCACTCGGTCGTAAGTTCCAAGCGTTTTGTATATGAAACAGCTGCTGGCGTTCGTGCTGTCGTCGATTGCTTTGCTGCAGCTGCTGCTTGTGCTTTATTGGACGCCTCTAACATCGCCATGTACCGATGCGCGCGGTCGAGAATGTGCATGTCCCACTCGACCACCAACGGCTGCGTGTGGATCGTCAGTGAGAGTCCGTTATTGCTATTGCTGCTGCTGTTATTGCTGGTTTCCAGCCCAAAATCCAACCGCAAGTGCGCCGAGATACTCGTTGCTTGGTGCACTGCACGCCCCGTCGCTGGTGACATTGCTGCAAACTGGGCGACGTGCGTCGTAAGCATCGCGCTCTCGTCCACGTCGTCCATCATCGTCGAGAGGCGCGGCAGCAGCTTCTCGCACAGATCGATGCTGCCAACGTGGACGGCGACCGCCACGTGCGTCGCAAACACGAGGACGCTGCAGATCGTGTCGCTGCACGTTAGTTCGAGGCGCTCGCACCCGTCGACCGACGGCAGCGCCGACGCTTTTGGTGTTGCAAACGAGCTGCGATCGACTGGACTGTCGGGTTTTGCTTCTTCATCGTCATCATCAACTGCATCGTCATCATCGTCGTCTGGCAAATCGTCATAGAGCAACGCGGCAGTGCACTCGAGCAAGTGGAGCTTCACGCGCGTTTGTACGTGGCGTGAGCTGCGTGTCGTCGCAGTAAACGACGCAGTGCGTGGCAGCTGCTGCTGCTCCATCGCGCTTTCGTACAGCGCAGACGCGTACATCGACTGCGCCATCGAACTCATTGCACCTGGATCTGCATCGTAAAAGCGCTCGTCGTCGTCGTCGTCCTCCAGATCCGAGAGACCGCAGCTCTCGACGCTGTCGGCAGCCGACAACTTGCGCTGCCCGACTGTAAACGGATTTGGACTCGAATTCTCATCACGCGGTGAGTCCGTGCGACGAGGGACACGGCGCAAAGCGTCATGCGTTGCGCGGTACGCGACAAGCAGCTGCTCAATGCGCGCAAACTCTTGCAGCGACAAATTCACGTCGCCTTGCGCATTGCTACTGTTAGTATTGTTTCCATCGCTGTGATCGTCGAGCCACGCGGGCTGCTGTGCACAAATCGACTCGTACATCGACGTCGCAGTCGCAAACGGCGCTGTTGCAGTCGAAATCGTCGACACATCGACACCAGCAAACGCATCGATCAACGTACTCAGCTCTGGAAAGTGCTGTGGCTGGAGCACGACGCGCACTGCGTGGATAAACACATCGGCATCGACTGCAGGCGCTTCCAACGCGTCAAAGTGCGACAGTTTCACGTGGATAAAGCACTGCCGCGTCGCGTCCATCGCCAAGAACGGATGGCGAATCAAGTCACTTGCAGTTGCAAAGCCCGCACTGACAGCATCTGCATCTGGACTCAGCAGCAGCTCCATGCTCGCACCACGAAACTTGACGCCTTTCTGCGAGATCCCAAACAGCGCGCTTGCTGCCATCGACTGCGTCGCGCCAGCTGCGGTCAGATTGTCGTGTGCAGTGGCGCCAGTGCGCGCAGCGTAGACGCTCTCGACGTCGCTTGCAGACTCGTCTGTAAATTGGAGCCACGCGAGGCGACAGAGCAATGCGACGTTCCGGCCATTGTGCTGCTCGCCAGTCTCCAATCGCAAACAGACGTTCGAGAGCGTAACTTTGATCTTCGACGTCACTTGTTCAATCCAACTCGCGACAAAATCGAGTCCTTCCTGCGACACGAGGTCCACTGGCTCGATTGTTGTAGATGTTGCTGTTGTCGACCGCACTGGCTGCTGTTGCCGGGTGGCAGTTGCAGCAGCAGCAGCAGCAGCAGACGCGGCGTCAGTTCGAAATGATCGATTGACGTCGTCCAGGTCGTCGTCTGCCTTGTCGAGTGGCACGAGGACGATTTCAACGTCGTCGATCTCCACGAGGCAGCTCTCGCTCATGATATTCGCGTACGAGATCGTCACGCGCACGGAGCCCAAGTAGCCGGTCTTGACGCGGAATGGCAAGTTGTGCGCGACGCACAGTTCGGCATTCAGCACATCGGCGTTCAACTTGAGGTCGCACAGTTCAAGGCGCCCCGCGCGCAAGTGGACGTCGAGTTGATCGAGGTCGAGCGTGTCGTTTGCGAGGAAGCGACCGACCATGCGCTTCAGCACAAACTTGTACAGCCGCTTGAGTGCTGGGTCGGTCAAGTGCTTCAAGAACTGCATCGTTGTGTGTGTTGCAGTGCGAAAGTGCGGAAGTGGCGGTGTGTTGAAGTCGGACGTGCCGAGTGTGCTGGAAGTGGTAGGAGGCGCGCGATCACGCTAGTGCAGTCGAGTTATGTGCGAATGGATGCAGGCGACTGACTTTCTCACCGACGCGTGTGTGCGCTTGAACGTACGCAGTGTGTGAAGTGTGTGCAATGCGGAATGCGCGCTGCGCCGGGTCGCAGTCCGTCGATCACTAGAGGTTGCGCTCGCAAGCGCGCAGTTCGAGCGAGTAGCTGCGTTGGTGTGCGTGCGCGCAACGGAAGTCCGGTGAAGTGGAAGCGACGCTCGTGTAGGTGTGTGTGTGTGTGCGCGCTCACGACTGCGGCCGTCGTTGCGTCTGCTGCTGCTTCGACGGCGGTGACTGCGATCGTTCAACGTTCTTCTCGGTTGTTTTTTCAACCTTTCTCGCACTTGATAATTGCATCTACTTTTCAAGCGCGAGAACATGCAAAAGCAGAGAATTTTGCGAAAGAATGTTCAAGTCCTCGCGAAATAGTGTTTGTTTCAACGTCGAGAACAAGCGCAGGTCTTAGCTCACGCAGCATGACGATGCAGACAGCGTCTGCCACACACAATGCACCATACAATTGGCGCAACAGGCTGCAAGTCAAGCGCTTACTGTGTTGTTTTGCTTTCGTGGTAGACAAATCTACTGCTGCTCGATGACGCTCCATGTCGACAGCTTACTCCTTGTAGTTGGGTTTCAACGTCCACATGGTGCTGCAAGTTCAAAGAGAAAAAACATCTGCTGCGTTTAGAAACATCAGACATTTGATCATGAACTTGCAAAGGAGCTACTGACTGTATCATGCTGGGCGTGCTTGACCAAGAGGCGACGACAACTTCGTCGATAGAAGTATGACAAGTCGCTGACAGACAAAATAGTCAAAGATATCGATACCGTTCGTCCACAATGCTAGTCAACTTACTCGCATCAAAGACAACAATAGATGCTACTACGTCGTATCACATTGCCATATCTCCTCAACCTTGAATCGAGGGCTTGCAATCTCTCGCATCTTCTTGCTCTGTCTACATCGATCATCACTTGCGGCTCTTTGTCACCTCCATCTCACACGTGAGTGCGTGGCACATGCGCTGGAGCCACTCCGTCGTGATCGTGTGCGTCTTGCCTGCGAGCCGAACGCGGCCGCTGCGCTCGAGGTTGAGCTCGAGCCAGTACCCGCTCGTGTGCACGCGCACTGCGGTAATTCGCCCATGCACGTTTGCCCACTTGCCTTCGCGATTGACGGAGAAGGCAGCAAAGTGGCTGCCAGAGAGTACACAGTACATCCGCACCGCTTTCGAGAACAGCCAGCGCACGCACAGCACGCGTCGACGCATGAGCAGCCAGTCTGTGAAGCTCGCGTCTGCACACTCAGCGCTGGCATCTCTGCAGTGGACACCCTCTCGGGATCGCTGCTGCTGCTGCTGCTGCTCAATAGTGTTGCGACTCGTGCTGCGACTGCATACCGAGAGCGAGAGACTCGCGTACGGACGCTCAAAGATCGAGCCGTCGCGTCGCATGCGCTCGTATGCGATACCAGTACGCAGTGCGTGCAGCCAGGCTTCAAAGCTCGCTGTCTCGTGGTCTGCGTGTGCCCAGATCCGATGCTGTGCCGAGTCCGTGACGACGAGTCCGCGGTTGATGCAGTGCAAGCGCTCGACTGCAATAAGCAAATAGCGACCGAGACACTGGGCGGCAACTTCGCCACCTTGGCTCGCGCTGTCACTGTCACGAAAGAGCGACAGGCGAGCGCCGTCGAGCACACAGTAGCGCCACGTAAAGCTCCGCTTGCTTGCACTCGTCTCCATGCAGAGCCAGCCAACGTGCACGCGGCTACTGTCGAGCTTAGAGCGACTGTAGTGCTGCAAAACCTCGCTGTCGGGTGTATTGTGCGGCGCGCTTGTGTTTGCGGCAACGAGCGCCGTCGAGACAGCTGCGCGTGTTACGCACGCAGTCGAACACGCACGCTGCACTGAGTGGCTGCCGCAGCGCGCACTCGCGCTCGATGCTTCGTGCACCCCCAGCGGTGTCGTTGTCGTATGGTGGGACTGCGCGCGCAGCCGACGGCGCTCGTGCGTTGCAACGACTGCACACATGGCTGGCGACGACGCAGCGGACGCGCGCCACTCGCGGGACGTGCTTGGAAGCGTTGCAGACTTGTGCATCGATGCTGACTTGCGTTATCGTGTGAGCGCACTTGCTAAGTGTCCACGTATCGTTGCTGCACTGTCGTGACGGTGTCAAGACCTGCACTGACGCGATGACAAGTGCACGCATCGTCTTGTCTTCTTATTTGGTCCATACAAAGTGAGTGCAGTTGCTGCTGTCATCGACGCCAGTGATATCATATTTCGTACTCGAGTGCAAGCGTTGGGACTGAGCCCCAAGCGCATCAGTGTGATCATCCAAACGCGGTGGCTCTCGGGGGTGATGGCGACGTAGATCGCGACTCGAAGAGTGCTGTTCGGTTGCGATCGACAAATCACACTACACTGTATATGTTATACTATGTAAATAATATAATAACATTTCCGCATCGGTTTCAACTTGTGTCACGCTGCAACCTGATACTGCAAGCTCCACACTTCAGCATGCAACGCGTGCTCCTTTGGTCGCTACTATTGCTGCTGCCACTTGCTGCAACTGCAGGCGACACCAGCAGCAATGACGAAGAGCCAGCGACGCCGGTGTGTCGCTACATCCGTCGCAACTCCCTTGCATTCTGCTCGATGGTCGACTATGTCGCTGTCGTCGACACAAACGATCTCGACGGTGCTGCGTTCGACGCGCGCGCCAAGTTTTACTACGACAACACGGACGTCGTGCTTCAGCGCTTTGGGTGCCACGCACGCTACAGTCTCTACAAGTGCGACGACTGCCGCGATGCGTACAAGTACTGGGTCTGCAGCATCAAGTTTCAAAAGTGCGGCTCGCAACAAGGCGGCGACACCAGCAACCTTGACCATACGAGCAGCTTTGCGTCCGCAGTCTGCAGCACAGCAAGCACGCCTGCGTCGGAATGCATGAGCGGCACGTCTGGACGCCATCGCACGTGTCTGTCGATCTGCGAAGACGTCGTGCGCAAGTGTCCGTACGTGCTCAACTTCCAGTGCCCCACGGTGGGAACTAGCGACCATCCATACTACCAATGATCACTTCACGTACTTGCCTATTGTCGATACGATCGCTAACGCTAACGCTATGCCGATACCTGTCTACGCTGTTATGTTAACACACATAGACAGACACGCCGTTCTTCTCTGCAGACATTGACACGTGCAACAAACTCGACCGGACGCACCACCCAGACCGACCTGAGCTCCTCTGGCCCGGGACGTTTGCAATGTCGTGAGCGCAAGCGATTTATTAAATAGGGAAGCTGTGTGCACCTCGTGCACAGTCGCTGTAGCTCTCGTTCTCTCGTTCTCTATCTCTACCAAACGTCCGTACAAGCTATTGTATAGACCCGCGACGTGTGTGTTGCGTTTGATCTGCAGCATCGCGTTCGTACTGTTCGATCTCGAGGTACAAACGAAATAACACGTGGAGCGACTCGACGCACCGGCCATCGTGCACAGGGATGTCCAGTAACGTACACACGAGCTGCGTGAGTTCCCGGAGCGTCACGTCGAGCGTCGCGACTGTCGCAGTCGCGCTCGGGTGTTGTGTCAATAGCGCCTCGATCTCTTCTGGCCAGAGTTCCATGAGCGACGCAAGCGACGGCATTCGCGTCGCGTACTCGACCTATAGAAGCCACCAATCGCACAGTGACGCGTAAGAGTGCGGCATGACCAACTCACGTACAAAAGACCACGTACGTGCGCGAGTGGCTTAGCGCTCTGCGCTTTCGCAACGCTCTCGATCCACTGGTCGATCTCACGCGGCCGCTGCGCTGCGTCGTCGATGCTGCGCACGACTGGCGCGGTGCGATTTGCAGCTGCGCGTCGGGTGCTCGCGTGCATCGTCGTCTGCAGCAGCAGCTCGAGCTCTGCGACGTTCGAGCAGCTCGCGGGTTCACGCAGGACGTGGAGTCCGAGTGTCGAGTCGACGGTGCCATCTGGCCGCGGGAGCTGCATTTGTAGTGTTCAATATGACAAGCACATGCGTCAGGTTGCGTCGCTTGATGACGCAATCATCCCCACACACAAACTACCTGAAGACCGTCGAACGGGAGACCGATCGTGGGCGTATAGTCCGGTACGAACGGCTCCAGTCGCGTCGGGATCTCGATTCGCTCCGGTGCGTACGCGTCGACGAGCTACATCGCCAGTCGTCAGTCGTCAGTCGTCAGCCATGCAGACAAGCCACATAATCGAAATACCACGGGGGGGGGGGCTAAACGTAC
>JAADXH010000388.1:0-24284 GCA_023337595.1 Globisporangium camurandrum
CGACTTGTGTGCTTGATGGTAAAATTGCAACTGAATTGAAAAGCTGTTGTGGTTCCTGCGCTACTCCTAAAGCACCTGAAGGGTTCCTAGAGGTTTTACGAGTAAAACCTCATGCCTGCATATACAACCTACTATCCTAATATAAAACCTTGAGTATCTTGAGGTTCAACCCACCGACCTTGGACTTGAAGTCTGACAAGAAGATTTCCTGCGACGTGATTGGCCGAAGCCCCTCACTTGAACACAGACGATGACGCTCGACGCGTCACTCGTCGTGTTCCCTCAAGAATACTAAAGATCCAGGAACCATCATTCCCGACATGATTACTACATGTCCTATGACATCATCAAATGACGTCACCAGTGCACATGGGTATCAGAGGTAATACCGGTATCATACCGGTAACTACCACCCATGGGGCACAACAAGGTGATGTGTACCACACATATCAACATCCATGTAATGGCCCATTACACTTACGCTATTGAGGGAACTGCTTAGTTCCACCCGTAACGCTCTAGCTTCTACGTAAAGCAAGACACTTCCTCGCGCAATGTGCTGTGTAACGTCCCGTTACAGGGCCTGTGCAAAGACAGCGACGCCCTGCGGCAACGCTGACGTCGTCATGGCGTTTGCTCTTGACACGGTGGCGCTTGGCGACGTCGTTGCTGCGACTGGGACAAGCTGGGGCGATGCTGACTTCGACTTGGCGCTTGTAGGCGTAAGTGCGGTGCATGTAGACATATGTGCAGTGCGTGCGAATGGCTGCATGGATGGACTTGAGATACGCGGTACATGGGTGCGATTTTACTCTGCCGAGAACAAACTCGCCAACGCGTTATCGCCTACAAAGTAGTCCACGACTTTTACCTCCCTCGCGAGTGTTTCACCAGGTCGCATGCAAATGTGCAATGCCAGTAAATTGCGACCGCGATAGCTTGTCAAGCCTTCTGCACACATTGCTAGCCATCAATTGCGGAAAGCACTTGTGAGTTGGGCCGCGATTATTTGAATCAAACAAAGCGACTGCGTAAGCAAAAGAACAGAGCGCATGCACATACAAATAGCAACACAAACGTACCGCGCTGCGATCGGCCCTGCATTATGCCACGCGTCTTCGTCGCTTGATCTCGATGCTGCAAATCTTGAAATAAAAGGTCGAATGCGTTGTCCGCGTATGTTTGGATGCGACATGAGATGTGTTCGCGCACACAACTGCGTTTCGTTCTGAAATTCTTGGCCGAATGCTTTGTACGCTATTGGTTTTGATGTGATATTATGTGTGTATGCTTTGTCGGCTTTTATTTTGTGTGCGATATGATGTGTATAATCAGAATAAGTGGTCTATGCAATTGAAGGTTACTAAGCGTGGTGTGCGACAGCACACAGAAAAATGTGTGATCCGCTGTTACTAGGAGTTAACTTACGCCTTTCTCGAGACTGAAACTCTTCAATGTGTATGCTATATACACCATTGTACTGAGTTTTTGAACATTGCAATAAATTATTTCGCCGTATATTTTGTATTCTGGTCAATTTGGAAAACTCAGTTATAGGTATATATATTTGGTATGCTATTTTAGCACTTCAGGTTAGTGGATATCCGCTGACAGCAATTATATCGTATCTTTTGGTATGCCAGACTAGTAATATCAATTGGTTGATAGCAGCTGGTAGCGATACTTAAGCAATTAAGTGGCATCACATCTTAAAAATGCGTTTGTTATGACTGCCGCCTATACGATGTGGAATACACGAGCGGGTGGATAGACCAACATGTTGTATCATTTTATGTGCGAACAGGAATACCAACCATGCCGAGTGGTATGGCGAATCAAAGTGGCCCCAGAATCTAATCAGATCGTCTGATATTATTTACAATCAATCTGCAGCCTGTGAAGGTTCGAATAACTGCATATTTAGAGTCGACATCTGACAAATAACAGCAAATCTATATCTTAGAAAATATACAACCAGGCGAGGAAACAAATAGAGTATAAGCAGGCATACATAACATACTGCAAATCAGTTTTAGTGACCCAATAAGATCATTTGCGAATGCGGGCAAAGTGACATTTGCTTGCCTAGTGGAGAACGGAACAGTGACCAGTACTTAAATTTGTGAGTCGCATTTGGTTTTCACGGCATGATATACTCACGAAAAAAATGGCGCCGTATAGTTTCATTAATTACATCAGAGTTGCCCAATCGACAGTATGTTACGAATTACAAACGCTGATATTTACGTAACGAGCATGATGACGTCACGCATAATATGTTGTAAATTTTGAGATAAAATACACGTATATCGAACGAAACAGACACTACTTCCATTACATGTAAAACCAAACAACTCAAGTAAATATTTCGCCGCACGACAAAGCTACTTGTTGTGCTTTTCGGGTTTTTACTTGTGAACAGAAACAGCGAGTCTATATGTTTCACATAACGTAAAGATATCAAACGATTCGAGGTCAAGTTAGATCAAATTGAAGTAAATGTAACCTATGAAGTATGTACGGTTTGTCATACTCTTTTGTGAGCGAAATATATTTCATACGCAAAAAGACCGTATTTTCACATGACATAATCAATATTGTTTTCGTAAACAAATTTGATATATGCCTGAGAGTTGTATGCATCATAAAATTGTTTTTGAAGTAGTCATGTATAACGGAGAAAAAACACAACGTAGTCGAAGCAGACATGCGCATTGTTGCCAAGAGAAGCTCGACGAATAGTGCATGTACATAAGGTGTGTAGGAGGGTCCAAATACTGATGATGTAACGGGACGCTAGCGGGAACATCTGCTTGGGTGTAGAGTCCCTTTGCAAAATCTTCGTTTTATGGATAAATGGCTGTGCGACGTTTTGTAACGGGGTTACACGCGCTGGTTATATTTAATAACTCAGCGCTGCGGAATTCTATTCTCGCAATTCATCTAAAGTCGGCTTTGTCAAGCTGCTTTACAATTGATCACATATTCAAGACAGTTAGACATTTAGATTAATTAGACATTAAGACATTTATAGCCATCAAGTCAGAAGTTAGCAAAACCACTCATTTAGAATAGATTTAGCTTTATTATTAACATACTGAAACTAGGAAGTTAGCCGTTTGCGCTAGACGTGCGCAAACACCCAACCGAATCTTTCAATACAATTCGGACTTTTGCTTCCTACAAAACAGTCTTCGTTTCTTCTACGTCTGTACTGCGTAACTCGGGTTCGCCCGGTTACACGTTTTATGCGTTGCAACTTTTAGTTGTTAAGATATTGATACTGTACACGGTAGGCATTTCAGGGTTTACTTGTATTAACGAGTCATTATCCTGCAACCTCCAAAATGGGACGCTTTTAAAGATGTATCCGCTGTCCGCCAATAATATCGCTTTACTTATTGTGCATACGAGTGTTTCATATATCGTTTCTTGGGGTAGCGAGACTAATACTAATTTGAGCAAGTAATGAAGAGCAGAATTGTTGTAAAATAATGGCAAAAGATTGCCTAAAAATGAAATGGCGGAACGTTTCTTACGTAGTATAAATCGCCCGCAAGTGCTAGGTGATGACTCATTATCGTCGCATTACCCAAAGTGAGTTCATTCAGCTTCTGCTAGATGACGATAAATGTATGCTATTGTGAAAAGCTGGAAACTTCAATTTACTGGTTGGTAACCATTTGCTGGGAACTACTACAGCTGTATGTATGCACCACAACTTGCCAAGTAAGGGTTTGCGTATTGACCATTTTAATTCTGACATCTGTTGTGGTTTCAATCGGTTTTCTTGCTTATGACATGACGCACTTGAAGTTTGATCGCTGGATGAGTTGAAGAAGCTCCAACTCATTTGTAATTTCAGGATCTTAGTGCAAATGTAATATTTAGTATCCCTGCAAAATGGATATGATCAGTTGTGTTATCCACTGATAATGTGAGCATACATTATCTATAAATCAATACCCTTTGCGCAAGCCAATCTCCATTGATATCGCTGCGTCGTTCAACCGGCACTTTACGTGACGGTTCATTCAAACTATCTCTATACTGTAGTGGCAATTCAACATCCGATTCGAAGTTGAATCAGCATAACAGAGACAGACAGAATTCATGGAACGAATGTGATTGAATCTGCGTGAAAACAGCAGAGTTAGTAAAGCACCGGAACTTCGAAGTAAAACTGCCAGGTAATCCGCTAATGTAGCATTTTAGTTGCGAACGTAACATCTGCCGCACTGACAATCTTGCATGCACGGCGCGCACGCTGTTGCTTTTTGGCTTATTCACGTGTGTCTTTCACATGTACGCCATTTTAGCACGCGTAAGCTTACGTAATGAACCAACTGCTAACAGTGCACAGCGCGTATGCAATCTATTCTAAACAGAGTGAAGGTATTGCAATGCAGCAGAGCAAACGCCAAGCTCAAACAGGTTGACGTGGGTAACTCAAGCGCTCAGATTGGACAGCCGCGTATGATTCGACACTACTAATGTCCAATAAAGAGCAGAATTGAGTACTATGCACTAGAATAGCACTCAGTAAATACCTTGCTATATATGTTATGGGTTCACAATAAACGGCAATCAAATTGAAAAGGCTATACATTTTTGCAATACCATGTAGCGTGATTCGGCTCTGAATTTCAGGAATGTATCTACTTGAGTTCAGCGTGTATAAATTTGCACATAGTGTTGTTGCCGCGGACTCTATTGTACTTGAATCTCCGAAATGCGCGCGGCTCTGTACCTTTTGCTCGAGTTCGTTCGCATGCAAAACTCGCCGCTTTGAATGCTTGAGTGGCCCTCAACGTGGTGGTGGCCGAGCCTTGCGCCAGCGACGAGCTAACGCACACGCCATTGCCCAATTCGCCCTCGCCCGCACAAGCGCTCGCTCTCGCTTTCCGCACATCCACGCGCCCACTCGCAATCTCGCGGTCTCGTCGACTACAACCTCCATGGACGGCACTGCAACGTTCCTGTACCCGATCGACGTGCCACCGCTCACGCTCCCCGCGAGCGAGATGCGCTTTCCGACGCTCCAACCCGCTGGTGCGTTCCTCCAGCAGATGCACAGTCGATTCGCCGACCCGCAACCACAACAGCAACCGCAACACAAGCACGTTGCGCAGCTGGTGCACAGCAATAGCAATAGCCACGGCGCTGCCTCACCGACGTCACCGTCGTCGGTCGCAACGAGCGGTGCGCCGTCGTCGTTCCTCGCGTCGATTCGCCTCGGCCTCGACGACCTCGTGCGTCAGTACGACGAGGACGACGAGTCGGATGACGATTCAGAAGACGAAGGCGACGACACCGACGATGCGTCGCGTTACTACTACGCCAGCAACAGCAGCAATACGTTCTACTCACCACCGAGTGCGTTGCGTGCGCCTGTTGGCTACAATGCGCCCGTGCCACAGCAACAGCAGCAACTCCATCAGCTGCAGCCACTCGCATCAAACGACCATCTGATGTTTGACATGGAGCTGTGAAGCGCAAGTAGACGCTAGTTGCTAAATTATAAACTAAGTTATTCCGTCCTGCAAACGCTACGTCCATCGTTTAATTACAAACTCACACACGTCAGTCAAATGGCAGCTACAATTGCGTACTCACTTCGTCACCCACAAACAACACACTCGCGCATTTCGCGCATTCATTCATTTCACCATCGATCCCTGCAAAGTTGCCATCAACACGCTTGACATCCATTCAATATCCACGCACAAAACTGGCTCTCTCTCTCTCGCTCTCGCTCTCTCTCTCTCTCCTACTGCAACGAACACTTTGCCAGCAAACTGCTTCCTTGCGACAGCTGCTGCTCAAATCTCATGCTCGCGTGCAAACAATTGCACGTCGTGTTCCGAGAAATTCGACTGGAAGCGACCTTCCAACACCAACCGTTCGGTATTTCGTCGCTCGTCGTCATGTAACGCACCGGGCTTTACAATATCGTACTCGTCTTCATAGACGTTCCCAGTCGCAATGGAACTCATCGCACGCGTTTTGCGATGCTGCTGCTCTTGATACACGGGCAAGTGCACGGGCCGCTGCTGGTCCGTCGTCGTCGTGCTCGCTCGATCCCGCAGGCGGGTGAGAGCAACTTGAGCAGGCGGCAAGTGACGAAAGCCCAGCGCTGCGCTACTGACGCTCACTTGCGAGCTGTTCGAACTGTTGCCACTCGCGCTCGCGTCGTATTCTTCATGGTGCCGATACTGCTGCATCGACTGGAATTCTGCAGTCGACGTCGACAGGCGCGAGTCCATCGACAGTAGCGACGGCGGCAGTTCGACACAGCTGCTGTTTGTAGGACAGACGTCCTTGTCGCTCATTCGTGCAAGCGGCAATGTCGTAAAGAACAAACTGCTGCTGCTACTTGCGATCGTTGCGTCTGCTTGTCGGCGCTTCTGGATACGTTGGACGATAAACAATGCGACAACTGCAATCGCACCGACGCCGACGAGCACGATACCGATATTGAGGATTGTAGAGGATGTCGCGTTGTCGTCGCTGTTGCGCATGCGCGTCGACGAATCCTCGAGTGCGTCCATCAACTCGGTCGATGGCGCTGCTGTTGTGGTTGTTGCTGTGGTTGTGGAACTGCTGGGTGGTGGTGTGATAGCGAACGTAGGAGATACGACGCCTACGACGTGATCTGGCGCAGCACCTGCAGTCTCCGGTGGCTTCATCGTGGATTTGGAAGTGGACGTCGTTGGATTGTTCTGGAGCGAATTCAAGTGCGTTGACGACGTTGTTGTTGAGTTGGAGGGACGAGTGGACGATGTTGGCGTGATGGTCAGTTGCGGTGCGCGTGTGACTGGCGCTTTGGTGGTAGGAGTGATGGTCGGTGCAACCGGCACGGAATCGACGCGCGCGGGTGCGACGGTTGCCGGCAACGCGTCGGTCGTTGCAGTTGCTGCTGCAGGAGTGATGGTTGGCGTGCGGGATGGTTTCGAGCACGTTGCGAGGACTTCCGGGTACGGACACTGGCCGTTGATCTTATCGTAGCACGAGAAGCCGCCCGAGATCGCGTACATGCAGACTGGACAGGAGGTCGAGGTTGTGCGGTCGCACTCGGTGTCGCCATTCGCCAAGCACGTTGTCGTGCTGCACAGCTGCGAGTCGGCGGCTTCGACGACGCTATTGGTCGTGGTCGTTGCGTGTAGCAGCGTCGCGATTGCGAGTGCTGTGATGTAGTACGCGTACGTACGTCGCAGTGTCATGTTATGCGCACGTGTGTGTGTTGGGATAAAAAGTGGCGTCGAATGCGCACAAGACAGCAGTTGTGCTGTAGGGTGGTGGTTTGGTGATTGCTTGTTGTGATCGCGCGCGTGTGTCCTGCTAAACTGCGGCTAGTGGTAGAATACTACGATCGCACGGATGCAAAGACCGTGGATGCGCAGAGCACTTCCTCGCCGCTCACGCAGAGGCGCTACGGTCGATCGTTCGAGTCGCGTGCTTTCACACTCGGACGAGCGAATGAACGCGAGAGTGCGAGAGTGAGCACCACGAGCGTTGCGGTGGGAGGCGGACTGACGTGTAAAGTCCCCGGCTGTCACTAACGCACGCACACCGCGACGAAGCGCCAGCATTCGCGTCAACGCGACTTGTTTGGCCGCGCTGCTCACATCATCGAGGGTGCGTCGTGGTTCCACAAATGCAGCTGGGGTACTTTTGACTGACTTGCGTAAAGGCGAGGTTGGCCTCAGCGAAATTGACGGCAAAAATTGACAGTATTGATGCTCACATATAGCTTTCAAGATATATGAGACTGTGTCAGTAGCCTGACCACTGTAAATCACTACAAGCTCCGCTATAGACACGAGCTGCGAAAACACTGCAACAGCTTCAGTTGACGTGTATCCTCTACTATCGCTGCTATTGCGCAGTGTGGATCGCCATGACGGTATGTCTCGTCCTTCTCGTTCACTTCGATGTGCACATATTCATGCGCATGCAAATGTCGAGTACAAATAACAACACGGCGACAAGATCGAAACGTGCTCGAATCAACATACTCATGCTGAGTGATGCGCGCGACAGCCGCACGTCATGTGCATGGTAAGCAGAGGTGATTGCATCGGTGATTGCCAGCCTCAACCAGCTGCTCATGCAGCAAGTCACTGCGGCCACAGCAATCACAGAACCCGCGCTTGCAGTGTGAAGGTAAAGGTGGTCATCGTCATTTTGCGTCGACAGACAACACACTCGCCAAAAAGCAAAAAGCAACGACTCAGTACTTCCTTCAAGCTCTATCCAGACCGGACTGCTGAAGCAGTCAACGCACCGATACACGCGTCGTTGACTAATGATGCTGAGTGTTCACGTAACGTTCGCAGACAAACGAATGATTGAAGGATTAAATGTGAGCAGCGGCGCTGGCGATTCTGCGTGCTCGATATGTAGCAGAGCGCGAAGCTTGAACTACATTATCGGAAACGAAGCCTCGCCATCACAAATGTTTAATATTTTAGGTACTGTGTAGTTATTATCTACTTCGAAGTTCAGTATTTCGAAGTACTCAAGTACGGTAACTATCTTCAAAACGTCAATACTTAAGTACTGTTCTGTCTTCTTGTGTATTCAATTTTCACCACTGTTTGCTCTTCTGCTGTTGTTTTCTTCGTCCTCCGAGTCATCCTCCGAGTCGTCTATCGTGTGCAATCGCCTCGGCGTCGCACTACTCGGTCGTCTGCTCATTGTCTTTATGTTTGCCAATCCAATGGCAGCGTCGTCCTCTCGATCGTTCAACACGTCGGCGATTCTTACACGCGAATCCAAAACTGCGCGACGTCGCGTTTCGTTCGTACGTGGTGTCGTAATTTCGTACGTTTGTTCCTTGCGACGACCAGGTGACTGCTGCAGCAGCTGATGGCGTCGCGCCTGTCGCTATTGCAAATAGTAGTTTCGTCAGTATGATTTGTCGATTTGTCATTTTTGATACCAAATACGATAAAATCAACGTACCAGCTCGTCCAGTTGCGATTTGACAGTTGCGTACTTGGCGTCCAATTCCTCACATTGCAAACGCGTCGTGCAGAGCTCCTGTTCTTGACAATACGCAACACACAAACGCGTCCATCCAGTGTTTATACGCAAGCGCATTCAAAAACACTTCTCAACCACAAACTACAAACGCACGTGCGCCAGCGCATCGATCTGCCGTTCGTGCGTGCGTCGCACTTGTTGTTCGTGTGTGAGTTTGCGCGTGAGCTGCTTGGCACAAAATCGTTGTAGCGTCGATTGATACCACCATTCCATAAGTAAGTATCACATGTCGATACTAACTAGCGACACATCAGTATCAACGCACATCGTCGAGCTTCTGCGCGAGGTCGACACTGATGCGCAGTGACTTGTAACACGCTTGTCGCAGTGTCTCGTTGTCGTCGTCATCGTCGTCGTCAGTCGCTTGTTCATGTAGCTTGTTATTGACTCGCTCGAACGGCACAAACTGATTGTGAGTGCTGGTCGTTACGTCGTTTGCGTCGAGTGCGTCGTTTGCATCGTTTGCTACGGACGTCCATTGTTGCTGCTGTTGTTGTTGTGCTTCGTCTTCGGATACGTCGTCGAGTTGCAGCGTCGCAGTCTCGTTCTGAAGCTCCTGGAGCATGTGTTCGAGTGCTGCGAGTTCGTGTTGCAACTCGACTGGAAAGAGAGAGAGAGAGAGAAATGCGCTTAGTCGATGCAAGCAGAGACACACAAAAGTTTGCAAAGCTGTACCGTTTGGCGCAGCGTCGTTCGCAGCAGCGTCGTCGTCGACGTCGTCGAGCTGGAACGAGACGGTTGCACCTGCTTTGCGACGCCGCACCGTCGCGTCCGCAGAGCGTGGCCGCAGGCTGCGTGGTGTATGACTGCTGCTGCGAGAACGTGCTACTGGAGTCGCGTGTGGCGTCATTGCAGCACTGCTGCTGCTGTTGCTGTAGGCGCTCGAGCGACTCGGGGTCGGCGCCAAGCGAGTTGGCGTCGTTCGTACTGGCAACGGACTCTGGGACGAAAAGTGCGCGTGTGAGAACTGCTGGAGATGCCGTTGGAGCTGCTGCTGTTCACTCAAGCGGTATTGCGTGCCGTCTGTGAGATATCCGTTCCAGACAGGACGTCGACGTGGCGTCGTGCGCGAAGATGACGACGTTGGTGTCGCTTGTTGGCGTCGCATGTTGTTTTGAGTGTCAAATTTGGATCACGATTTGTATTTGCTGTAATATTACCATGTTGCTCATTTTGTTAATGTCGCGCATTCTTTCATATTGATGGTCTTCGCACGATAAAAATGTGCAAGTCGCCATTCTGGCGTACGTACTAACCTCCATACGACATATTGTGCGTGGCACAGTCATTATTCACGACCCGCTATAACCGTTATGAATACGTCATCATACACCGTAAAAGCGCATTTCGTCTTACCGTAAAACCGCCCATACAAGCTTTAATGAATTTCGTTTTCCTACAAACTTCCAGTCTAATGCGATGGCTTTCAAACTCATGACACTTGCGCAAAACTCAATACAAAAAACAAGAAGTCGGGGTACCAAGTGCAATTCATTAGGAGCGCTCCGATACAAAAAATTCCCATACAAAAACTAGCATCTAGGAAACGTATCAGACGTTCTCAGACTGTATGATTGCGTGTTCAGCTCATTCCGCCGCCGCCGCCCCACTTCTCCCACCTCTCTCCCCAGCAACCACCACAGGCACGACAAGCAAGACAAGCACTTTCATCGAACCAACACCGGACGTCGCTACGATGGTCTCGACACGCGTGCCGCGGTTGCGCCATCGTCGTGCTGTTCCACGTACACAAGAGTCACCCGCGTGCCTCGCGAGTCCGCGCTGTAGCAGCAACACTACAAGCACGAGTTCGAGCGACAGCTCGATCTGCGCCAAGCTCCAGCCGAGCTTCCGATGCCTCGAGCAGCTTTCACTCGACGTCCAAGTCGAAGAAGAGAAGAGCAAGACGAATCCAACAAAGACCGACGCGGTCTTCTACGTCCTACACGTCCATCCCGCAACGTGCGACGTCGCGACGTGGAGCTACCGCAAGCGCTTGAACGAATACGTTGCGTTCCAGCAGCAGCTCCTGCCGCTCTTGCAACAGGGACACGTCTGTGCGGGTGACTGTCCGTGGCTGTATAGCTTCGTACAGCACTACTTTCCAAAGAAAGACTCGACGTGTCCATTCAAACGCCTCTGTCCCAAACTCATGACGAAGCGCCGCGACGCACTGCAGCACTGCATGACAACTTTGTTAGGCTTCTTACGGACGCGAGAGAACCAACGCTGTAGTATCCTAAGTAGTAAAGTGTTGCCAGCTGTCACGGCATTTGTGTATGGTGAATTAGGCTCGAGTGACCACCCCCTGCTTCGCAACTTGACCAGCGAGGTTGCTGCTGCTACAACAAGCGACGACGAGGAAACGACGCATGTCGTCGTTACAGACGAGGATGTTGCAAATGTACTGACGCCCAGCAGCACCGTGAGTGCAACGAGCAGCAGTTCGACACTCAGTAGCAGTGGCAGCAGTAGCTTTGAGAGCACTAGCAGCGGCGCAAAGAACGCTACGTCGACAGCGACGACAGCAGCGCCACTGTGTCCGCTCTGTCGCAACCGCTTGGACGAAGACGCAACGACGATCGTTGCGTTCGAGCAGCTCACGCTGTCGTCTACTACGACTACGGCATCTTCGTCTTCGTCCACGACGTCGATCGCACGCACAGGTAGCAGCAACAGCAGCCGCGGTCGCCATTCGGCTCGGTTGTATCACTACGCAACGACGCTCCAGTGTGGCCACGCGTTCCACGACGAGTGCATTCTGCAGTACCTGAATGAGGAATTGCGCTGTCCAGTGTGCGGCCATTGTGAGGCGAAGACACAGTAAGAAGTGGGAGCATGACGCGTAGTAGGAGGCAAGTGATCAAGTTGTGTAGTCGTGTGTACTGAGCGATCATCACGTACGTGCGGCATCTACTGTACCCCTACTGTAGTTACATAGACAGAGACACACCCAGCAATAACAAATAGTCTCGTACACATTTGCATGCACAGGCGTGTGTACGCGTGTGTGTACATACTCAAGCAGGAAACAGTCCCACAAGTGATATAACTCCATCAAATGGGAGCCGCTCCTGCGCAAAGCGCTGTCGCGACACAAAGGAGATAGAGTACAAGAGAGTCCAAGAGAGTCGGAGAGAGAGGTTGGTAGCGCAGTGGAGTTTGGTGCCTACACTTCTCGCTTAAACCACTTCGGTGGGCCCACATGACGATCGCTGACGAATCGGAATCCCGCGAGTGTTGAGTCGATTCGAAATCGGCGCGCAGCAGCTTCAACATGCACGTTTTTCAAAAAATGCCAAGCGATTGACATGGTCCATCAGACGCTCAGTATTGTTTTGCAAGTAAAAATGCCAAAATGCAGTCGTTGCAGTTCGTGTCGATGCTTCGAATGATGATGATGTGAGGCTTGTAGTTTACACTGAGTTGCCTATCAAGTGTTTAGTATCGTGCTACAATTCGTACTGTGGGATCTCCTGGTATACCATGTGTACGCGTTTGATGTTCGTAGTCCGGCAGCAGTAGCACCGCCTGTGGCCTGTTGCCCGCACCGCTTCATGCCCAGATCATTGACGTCCGCGCGGTAGCACCGGCACAGAGTAGCAACACATACACACTGGTTGTTGAGCCGAGCTCGACGTCGTGACTTTGAAAACGAGCGCCGCCGCTTGACATCGCACACGCCAAACAGTACACGCAAAATGGCTGTTCGAAGGCGTCTGAGAACCCACGATCAAGCAGCATCCTCATTCGTTCTCTCTCTATTTTTCAGGAGTTGAAGCACCGATCACATCGTCATCGTCGTCGCAGTGGCTGAGTCCATGTTCTACGCGACGCGATCCGCAAAAGCCTTTAACCAACGCACACTCATTGTGTTGGCGCATCTTGCATCGCATTTCGACATATCCTACGCTTGAGCGCGCCAACGCGCGACACACAACTCAACAAGCCGACAGCAAGTCTCATTCTGCAACTTGCGCGACAGCCAACAAGCAGCAGCACTTCCACTCTCTCAACTACTCGACCGCTCCAATCTCGCCTCTGTCCACTGCCTTCTACGATGGTGCTCGGCTCCTGCTGCCGCGCGCTCCTGCTCGTCGTGTATCTCAGCGTCGCGCTGCTGGCAACCTCTGCATTCGCCGCGCATCGCATTGGTGTCGGGAAAGCCGACATCACGGGTCCAGCTGCTGAAGTCGTCATGATGGGCTTCGCTGACACGAACGAAAAGACCGCTGGGGTCCTCAATCGACTGTACGCACGCGCGTTCATTGTCGAAGACACGGCGACAGCACAGCGCATTGTATTTGTCAACTGCGACCTCCAAGCCGTGTTCCAGCTCGTACACCAGGACGTCATTGCGCAGCTCACGCGCAAGTATGGCGCCAGTGTCTACTCGGCACAGAACGTTGTGCTCCACGCAACGCACACGCACGCCGGGCCGGGTGGGTCGTCCGGGTATTTTCTCTACGATGTGTCGATTTTAGGATTTATTCGTGAAAATTACAATGCGATCGTGGATGGAATTGTAAAAGCAATTGACGCCGCGCATGCGTCGCTCGCGCCGGGGATCGTCCGGTACAACAAGGGTACGCTCGTGAACGGCGGGAAGAACCGGTCGCCGAATGCGTACCTTGCAAACCCTGCTGCGGAGCGTGCGCAGTACGCACGTGACCGCGACACGGACATGCGTGCGTTGCAGTTCATCGATGCTGCCACGAACAACCTCCGTGGCGTCCTGGCGTTCTACCCGGTCCACCCCACGAGCCTCACGCAGCGAAATCAACTCGTGAGTGGTGACAACAAGGGCTACGCCGAGTTTTTACTTGAAGAAGCACTGCTGCCGAACAACGTCATTGTCGGGATTGGGATCTCGAACGCCGGGGACGTGAGTCCGAACCTCGTAGACAATGGCAATGGCACGTTCACGGGCGAAGGGCGGAACCCGATTGAGAATGCAGAGATTATGGGCCAGCGCCAAGCAACGACACTGACAACGCTGTTGGCTGCACCCAGTGAGCTCCTCGTCGGGTCGGTTATCTCGAAATTATCGTATGTGGACTTTTCGAATGTTACGCTCACAGATCGGGTAGCGACGCCCACCGATTTGTATAATGCAAAGACGTGCCCTGCAGTCGTGGGGCAAAACTTTGCCGCTGGGACGGAAGACGGACGGGCGGTCCAAGGGTTCACGGAAGGGGATTTGACGACAAACCCGCTCTTTGCATTTGCAGGATCGGTCATTAAAGATACACCGGCGTGGGTCCGAGCGTGTCAGAACGCGTTGAAAGCGCCGCTCTTGGCGACTGGCTTGATCACGCCGGTGCCATGGACACCGGACGTCTTGCCCGTCCAAGTGGTCAAGATCGGACAGTTTGCACTAGCAGTAACGACGTTCGAGACGACGACGATGGCCGGTCGACGCATTCGCGCGACACTCCAGAACGCCCTTCAAAGTGCCGGTGTCACGGCTGTAGAGTTAGCGTCGATCTCGAATGCCTATGCAGGCTACATGACGACGCGCGAAGAGTATTTGAAGCAAGAATACGAAGGTGCGTCGACGTTATTTGGGCCGAATCAACTCGCAGCCGTCCAGCAAGAACTTGCGCGGGTTGCTGCGTCGATCGTTGATCCCGCACTTCCACTGAACGTTGGGCCAACGCCACGGCAGTTGGACCGCAACAAGCTCGTGAATTTTCAAACCGGTGTCGTCTTTGATACCGTGCCAGGTGGGAAAGTCTTTGGTGGCGTCCGGACGCAGCCGCTTGCAGCGTACAGCGTCGGGCAAACCGCACAAGCGCTGTTCTACGGCGCCCACCCGAAGAATAGCTTTGAAAAGGTCACGTCGTTCTGTGACGTCGAGCGCGAAGTCACGCCCGGGGTGTTTGTTACAGCGCTGACCGATGCGCACTGGGACGTGCGGTACGAATGGGCACGCGACAGCGTCGCGGACAGCAAGAGCACGTGCGCGTGGATCTTGCGTGCTAATAGTCGCGCAACGATTGCTGGGACGTACCGCTTCCGCCACCGCGGGTACTCGAAACCGTTCATCGGGAGCCAGAGTGCGTACTCGGGCGTCTCGGCGCCGTTTGTCGTCGTTGCGTAGTATAAGTAGGTCTTGTGGTTGCATGTCACAAGTGATGCAGGTTTGTGTAGCCACAAACGAAACAGTTGCGTTTCCTTTTGTTGGTCAATGTTCATGCATCTGACACTTGTCTTTGTGTGTGCCAGCACCTTTCTTGCTTTTGATGGTGGGCTGCTACAGCCAGCACCACCGCCGCCGCCGCCGTTCTTCTTCGCCATGCGTGTCAAATGTGTGTGTCCTTTGACTGATGCGGCAGCAAATTGAAAGTGTTTTTGGTTGTCCTAGTTTCATGTATGGAACTAGGATCGATGGTGCGCAAATAGTGTAATGCTTGCACCAGATTGCGCAACTTTAGGTTTCCCCAACATAATGTGGTTCATTTTAGACCACGAAGCGACGTCAATTCAATCAACAGATTGACCAACCGCATATGTGAGCGACCACGCACACCATACACTTTCCACGATGATGCTCCTTGACAAGACGACCGAGAAGCTGCGTTCCAAGCACGTACGTACGCTCGAGCTGCTGCAAAAGACGATTGACGAGAACGTCGCACTGCGCGACCAGCTCGGACAGCAGCAAAAGGTGAGGATCGACTGTAGAGTGCGTTTGTTTACACACCATGTCATCTCATCGCTCCGGGCTTACGCCATCCCGTATCTGCGTCCACCGCGCGCTAGGGACCACTACACCTAGGACAAGCCAACGCGACACCGCGGTCGAACCGAGCGGCAGCACTTGAGGAAGAGATCGATCGGCTGAAGACCGAGCACAGCGCAAAGTTGCTCGAGCTCGATACCGCGAGCAATGCACGCGTTGGTGAGCTCCAGCAAAGCTTCGACGCACTGCAGAAGAAAGCGCTGCGGCTCGAGAATCAAGTATTTACGCTCGAGACTGCGCTGTTTGCCGCCAAAGCGGCCGTCAAAGACAGCAAACGAGATTGGGACGACGAGCGCGCACAGGTGCTCGACGAGAACTCGCGTCTGCGTGACGAACTCCGTTTGCTCCTCGACGCGAATCATACTAGCGACAACAATAGCAGTGCGAACGATCAACAGCGTGACGAGCAGGCGCGTCTACAGCAGCAGCAACACCAGCAGCTCCGTGACGAGCTTGCAGCTGCGATCGCTCGGGAAGCGGACGCACAGCAGCAAGCACAGAGCGTTGCAGATCGCGCAGTGCAGCTCCAACGCGAGGTCCAAGTCGTAATGAAACAGCTCGCGGACCAGCGCGCAACATTCGAAGTGCTTGAGTGTGAGGCTGCGAACGCACGGGAACGCGAACGAGAGCTAGCACACGAGTTGGCGGCCCAGCGCGAGCATAGCAGAGCACTGCAGAGCGATATTAGTCAGCTGCACCACCAGCTGCAGCTCGCACACACCTCTACACGTCAGCAGCAGCAACAACCGAATACTGACGTCGCCAGCCGCCACCTTGCTGCAGAAGCGCAGCGCGATGCATTCATGCGCGACAACCACGCACTTCGCGAGCAGCTTGCGCGTCTGCAGTTGCAGCTGACCGACCTAACAAGACCGAGTAGCAATGCAAACGCCAGTGGCGTCTTTGCGGTCCATGTCGAGCTCAAGCGCGAGAACGCGCAGCTGCGCGCACAGGTCGACGAGCTCAAGCAGCTCCAGCGCCGGTTCCTCACGACTGCAAAGAAGAAAACCATGACGTTCCCAGCACTGTAGATGCAAAATCGACATCTTAAACAACGTCATTGTTCAAAGCAAAACTTATTCTTCGTCCTCTCTCGCACTCCCTCTCTCTCTCAGTCACTCTTTTTCTCTTCCTCTCCTACTCATGCTTCTTCTCTCTCT
Source organism: Globisporangium camurandrum (assembly GCA_023337595.1). Classification (NCBI taxonomy): domain Eukaryota; phylum Oomycota; class Peronosporomycetes; order Pythiales; family Pythiaceae; genus Globisporangium; species Globisporangium camurandrum. Next base: position 16,954 of record JAADXH010000388.1, read on the forward strand.
TTCTCCTCTACCTACGCATCGAGCGACCCGTACGAGTGCCCTGCTGGGTCGATGCGCCGCCGCGCGTCCGTGTCGCCCACGGGTTGGTACTCGGTCATGTACTCGCGACGGACGCGGTCGCGGTCTTTCGGGTTCGGCGTCCGACGCGCAATCTCCGCGGCTTTCATCGCGTTGCGCGTAATCAGTGGCGAACTCCCCAACGCACTCGTCGCCATGTCGAGCGTCGTCCGGATCGGCGTCATCGACTCGTCAATCGGCTCCAAGTACGCAAAGCCCGGGAGTTTAATCGTTCCGTTGTAGACTGCCGTGCCCGCCAGCAACGTCAGCATACCCGCAAGTTGCAAGTAGCTCCAGAGCGTCCACGCTTCGCCAAACGCGTGGTGCGTAAACACGTAGAACAGCAACAGATCCGTCCCCCAGACCGTAATTGGACGGAAATTGTCCAAGATCGCGTGCCAAATTGCATTCAGCAAGTACGTGACACTGACGGCAAACACGTTGTACGCGAGGATTGCAATCACATATACAAACACGAGCGTCTGGAGCAACGAACTGTCGCGCAGCATCGTCCATGCGTCGTCAAAGCGCTCGTTCGACCCCAAATCGTCGCCGGGGACAAAGTACGCGATCGGGTACACGACAAACGTCGTGAGGAGCAACCCCCAGACGCCTTCCATGCCCACGACGACGAGTGGCGGCGCCGAGTCGCATCCGTCGTCCATGAGCTTCTCTTCAAACACGTACTGCACGGCCTGGACTGCGCAGCTCAGGACGATCATGATAATGCCAAAGCCCGGGTGCTTGTCCTGGCTGTTGTTCGTCTGCGCGTCCGAGTCCCCAAAGCTCGTGGCGCCAACGAGCAGCACTGCGATGGTGTTGAGCGCAATGCCGATCCACATGTACCCGCGCAGGCGGTCTTTCAACACAAAGACTTTGAGGAGCGCGACGAAGATAATGACCGTGCACTTCATGAGCTGGAACACACTCACGGTCACGTACAGCAGTCCGAGGTTCGCAAGGAACGTTGCCAATAAATCAAATGCGGCAGGGATTGCAAGCAAGAAATACATCTTGCGTGGGAGCTTGTACCGGTATTTCACTGGTTTGTTGTTTGTTTGCAACATTGCATTAGAAAAAATCGGTAGCAACTTGTGAGCAACAACAATAATAATTGTCAAACAACATGATAAAATAAAGCGTCAAAAAAGAGAGAGACGTACTGCCATGGCGAGCGGTTTTGCGCCACTGGCGCTCAATGTACCAGTGGTAGCCCCACTGGATCGGGAGTGCAAACACCATTGCGAAGAACATGAGCCACGTCTGGAAGATCGGCTTTTCAAACTTCTTCACGTCGCCATCGAGCCCGACGGAGTCAATGCCATACAAAATCTGTTGTGTGTGTGGATGCAGCAACAACGAAAGTGAGGATGGGAGTCGAGCACAGGATGCACGCGACACGATACGAGGTAGGACGACGCAAACGCACCTTGCCAGTGCTGTAAGAGCAGTCGAGTCGAGTCGAGTCGAATCGTTTGGCAGCGGTAGCATCGAGTGTGGTAGGCAGCAAGTGCGTGCAGGCGGTCAGCGAATGCGAAGAGGTAAAGGAGAGTGTGTCAGTCGCATCTACAGGCATACACAAGTGCTCGCTACACAACCGAGATCTATGATGATAGTGTACAAGCGCGCGCGAGAGAGAGAGAGAGAGAGAGCGGACGTACAGTGTGGTGCCCGTCCCGGAGATCAGGCCGAGAATGAACACGACCGCCTCTTTCGTGCCGCACGACATGGCTGTTGCTGCTGCTGCTCTTGCGCGTGTCGGTCAGTCGGTTGCTGCAGGCGCGGTGCGTTCTCGAGTGGCGCTGTGGCGTGCGCGACGTCGTTCTTTTTCGCTTGACGAGCGGTGTGTGTTGTTGCTCGATTGGCAACCACAGCCGTTTTTTTATCGGCTGCTTTGAAATGCAAAAAAAGATCGCGCAACATGATTCGCGGATCTTACTTGTAACTTGTAAGAAACCATACAAACACAAAAGTCAAGATGATTTTTGCGTTCGATTTTTGAGTGGCAATGCTGGCATTGCAAACATTTGACCGCCTTTCTCTCAGTGCAATACTTATCGGGCTTGTGCGATGCAACTCGTGCATGCACGTGTGTGCGCTGTTGCTCGATTTACAATAGTCGCGCTACACTGTAGCAGTAGCAGTACACCGCTATGTAGCGATGTGATGCATGCTATTGTACGGCCTTTTTAACGCTTGCGGCGACTGTCGCAGATTTGAGTTCGCCACCACACGACTGGATAGGAAGACCTGCTTTGATACCGGACATCGTCGTCATGCACAATACTGTACGTTACAACACGCTTCGCATACTCGTTTCTCCAAAAAGCGTACAAGGCAACTCCCTGTATATGTCGAATGATGCTTCATTTATCGAAATCGCTACCAAGTATTCGATACGACGACACCAAACACTTCACACTAGCAAGTCGCTGAATGCGTCGGCGCGACCACGACGGTCTTCGTAGAACAACGCTGCGTTCGATACATCAGCCGCACGTTCACGATCGTTGATTGCAGCACACAGTGCGTGGATGTTTTGTCCAGTCGGCGCAGATTCATTGCGAATACCGGTATCCGTGTCACTGTCGTCAGCATTGTCCTCACGACGTCGACGCTTGCGTCGTGGTGTATCAGACTCTGCGTGCATCAACCGCTCCGTGCTTTTGCTTCTGCTGCTGTTGCTGCTGTTATCTCTATCGCGATGCCGCCGCTCGTTCTTCTGCCTACGACTACCATGACTACCTGCCTCTGCTTGCTCACGCTCCTCCTGCGCTGCCAACTGCGCGAGTTTGCGATAAAACAATTTTGCAGCACAGCATTCGCACACGCGGACTTTCACGAGACAGCGCTTCATGGCGCGTTGTTCTGTATACGCAAACAACAACTCATAACTACGAAGCCCTGTGCGTGCGTCGCAGCGCTTGTTCCCACAGACAAACTGGCCTTTGCCATTGACGACTTCGGTTTCCGTGCGCCAGCGCAAACCGATTTTGCCTTCGCGATACCGTGACAGATCGGCGAGCGCGTACTCGCGGAAGAGGCGCTGGTAGTACCGCACGCTCATGCGCACTTGCCAGTTAGTGTCGCCATGTGTTGCGTCCGTGTCGTCATCGCGCAGAAACTGGTGGTGGGCGCGGAGCACGTCGAGGTCGAGCTGCGTGACCTCACTCGTTGCTTTCACTGTGCTTGCTGCTACTGTTGATCGATTGTTGCCTCTTGTGGTTGTGGTCGTCGCGTACACGCGCATGAGTGCGTCGTGGCTGCAAGTGCACAACAACCGTGCAGCAGATGTGTGAGTCGGTGTTTACAGATATGCATTTACATATGCACTCATACGCACGCATACTCTGCAACACGCATATAGACAGCACACGAGAACGCAGACGCAAACACGCACCGCTCAAGGGCATTCACGGCATTCACCATCGCGATGATCGCACACGGATGCGGATGTGTATAACCCAAAAAAATTCCACATAAATATACCGAAATGCGAGTACTGCACATTTGCTTGGTACCCTAGTACTTTTGTTTTTGGTATCACATCGCGATCATGATTTTATTGCGTGCTTGAGCAGCAATTTGAGAACGTCGAAGCCATCTCATTGCGATCGCAACGACAACCACCATGGCGAGCGTCGCTGTCGCTGACCTCAATGCAACCAGCAGCGGACCACTTGATGCTCTACCAGCCACAAATGGTACGTGCGCTCTCGTGGCGTATATACCTTTTTCCTTGCAGCACCTCTCGATGTCGCATTCTCACTCTCCAATTCCGCCAATCTACTCACAAAACTCACACTCACACACACTCACACATTACAACACCAGAGCCGGTGATCCACCTCGAGTTCCAATTCCGCCAAGTCGACACAGTCCTCGCAGTCGCGTATGGCGGCGCGTGTTTCTTTGCGTTCTGGGCATTTGCGATGCACTACCAAGCACCGACGCGGCAGTCCGCAACGCTCGGGTTCTACCTCCTCATGGGCCTCGCGGCCCTCACGCGCGTCGTGTGGTTTGCCACACCGTACGGCGTGTTGTCGGTCCTCGTTGAACCCACAAACTTGCGCGTCGGTGACGCCGGGTGGGAATTGTTCCTCCTTGGTGAAGCCGTCGAGTTGCTCGGCTCGTTCTTGCTCTTTAGCATCTTTGTCCTGATCGTCGTGTTCTGGGCCGATATGCTCCGCCGGCTGTTTACAAACGGCCACATCCGCTCGCAGCCACTCAAGCGCTTTGCAATTGCGTTGACAAGTACGTTTGTACTATACATCGTCGGGTTCAGTCTATTTGTCGCCGGCCACGTCGACGCATTCGGGCTCTTGACGTACGATGACGTCATCCAGTGCGTCGTGTCGCTCGTAGCGCTCACTGCAGTGCTCGTCTACTCGTTCCGCATGACAACTGTCTTACGGGCGTTCTTGGAAGTAAGTCAGATCGATACGACCGATCGGATCCACGCCGTACAGTCCGCTACAGCAATTGGCGCGTCGTTCTTGATTGTCAATCTTTTGTTTCTGCTGTATGCGCTCGTGAGCCTCGTGGCGTTCGATGCAGTCGACGTTGCACTCGATCCGACGTTCTATTGGCTCGTCGTTGCCAGCAAGCACGTCGTCGAAGTGCTCGTGCTCTATCTACTGTTGTATACGCTCTGGGGCAAGAGCCGCGACGACGCGGAGAGCAAAGACGGGTACGAGCCGATTCCAGAGTATCATACAGGCACCGGCAATGGAGCGCACTACGTGTCGCAGGCGCAATATGTCGTCGATGAAGAAGCTGCGTTACTGACGACAGCGACAGGAACGTCCGGTGGTGGTGGTGGTGGCTCGACGCCACGGCGTTGACGTAGGACTGGGTGTGTGGAAGCGATGGGTAGTACAGTTCATGAGTTTGTCATTAGCGACTAGACACATTCCAAAACTCATGCGTCCATGGTAAAAAATAAAAGTAGTAGTATGCAACTGTTCTTACTCTCGCAAGACTACTTTCGTCCTAACCCTGCTTACGCAATCGTCGCATTGTCCGTGAGGTCGTCGTTCAAGTTGACTCCCAATTCTTTCGCAACCTGCAGCATGTCTTTATCCCCACGGCCACTGACGTTGATCACGACGACTTTGTCCTGCGCCAACGTCTTGGCCAATTCAACACCAAAGTGCACTGCGTGCGCTGACTCGAGCGCTGGGATAATGCCTTCGTGCTGCGACAAGAGCTGAAACGCCGCAAGTGCTTGTTTGTCGGTCACACTCGCGTAGATCGCACGTCCCGAGTCTTTCAAGAACGCATGTTCTGGCCCGACGCCTGCGTAATCCAACCCGGCGCTCACACTGTGCGTGCCAATCACTTGGCCGTTTGCGTCCTGCATCACGTACGTCTTCGTACCGTGCAACACACCGGGGCGACCGCCCAACAGCGTCGACGAGTGCCGCAGTGTCTCGACGCCGTCGCCACCTGCTTCGACCCCGTAGATCTCGACACTGGCGTCTTTGATGAACGGATGGAACATCCCAATTGCATTGCTCCCACCACCGACGCAAGCGACAATTGCATCCGGCAACTTCCCAATCTCCGTTTCGAGTTGGTCTTTGATCTCACGACCGATAATCGCTTGAAAGTCCCGCACGATCGTCGGGAACGGATGGGGTCCGATCGCTGACCCAATGATATAATGCGTCGTCTCGACGTTAGCGACCCAATCACGAATCGCTTCGTTCACTGCGTCTTTCAACGTCATCGAGCCAGATTTCACCGCCACGACCTTTGCGCCCAGCATCTTCATGCGAAACACGTTCAGCGACTGCCGCTGTGTGTCTTCAAACCCCATGTAGACCGTACAGTCGAGTCCCAATAACGCACACGCAGTTGCAGTCGCAACGCCATGCTGCCCTGCACCCGTCTCCGCGATGATCCGCGGCTTCCCGAGCCGTTTCGCAAGCACGGCTTGCCCTAATGCGTTGTTGATCTTATGCGCGCCCGTGTGCGCCAGATCCTCGCGCTTGAGCCAGATCTGCGCACCGCCAGCGAGCGCCGTGAGTCGCTTCGCGTGGTACAACGGCGTCGGGCGACCAATGTAGTCGCGTCCGAGCTGTTCGAGCTCTTCCTGTGTGTGTATCAGAGGGAGACAGAGAGAGAGAGCGTGTGTGAGAGAGATGGCTGTGAAAAGAGCGAGTAATAGTGAGAGACAGAGAGATCGACAGTGATGAACGTACGCGAAACTTGGGATCCTGCGTCGCACGGACGTACTCGTCCATGAGGTTGTGGTGCGCTTGGATGAGCGTCTCGGCGACGAAGCAGCCGCCGTACTCGCCAAAGTACGCATTCAGCTCGTCGACGCTGCTGTACGCCGGTGGTGCGTTCGAGACTTTGAGGTACGAGCGATACGTCGGTGGCGTCGAGGGCGACGGGGTGGTGGTAGAGTCTGTCGTGCTGCTCATGTTGCTGTTTGTGCTGCGACGAGTGCGTGTGTGATGTGCGTGTGTTGGGTGGCGCGTTTGGCGGAGTAAATGCACGAGTGAGCAGTGTCGTCGTCGTCGTCGAGTGAGGACGAGCGTCGAGCGATCGATGTCTTGCGCGTAGTTCAGTCGTCGCTGGTGATGGCGATGCGCAATCCGTAGTGTGCGACGATGCCAAGCGACTTCGTGTGGAAATGCGTTTAGTATGGATGTTGATGTAGCGTGTTGATTTAGCTGTCGATGTAGCTGATTGGCCCTTGTGGGCCACCTTAATTACCATGTTTCAGTACATTGATACCACCTATCAGTACATTGAGAGCTGGTTTGATGCGTTTTTCACAGGTTTGATAAGCGTCCCGTATTTGATGTTTGGCAGCTGCTGCGAAAAATTATAAAACTCCCGAGAAGTTTCTACAGGCTTCCCTTAGTTGCCGAAACCTATTTCACTAAATCTCCTCGCAAAAGTAATTGTACTATATAATACAGGGATGACAAAACAAAATCACACGCTGCTACAATTGCTTTCGTGTCAAATGCGACCACCAGCGATAGCACGCGTGTGCTTAACAGGAAAGCAGCAGCGCGGACTGTACATGTACCACAACAAACTCACACTAAATGAACTCGGTCAATGGGCGTGCGTGTCGTTTGAGCTCAAGCGAGTTCCGTCGACGACGGCCGTTCGGGATCTGCTCAAGCGCTTCCACGCGCAACCTGCTCTGCTCGATGAGTTCTCGGTCGACGTGCCAGCAACGCGCGTCTCCGCGCTACTCGACCAACAACTCACCAAGTGGATTGAGCGGTGCGCTCAGAGACGGTTGTCTA
>JAADXH010000389.1:0-24248 GCA_023337595.1 Globisporangium camurandrum
CAGCGTCACGTTCTGCGCTGCGAGCCAGTCAAAGTCTTCCGGGCGACCGTAATTCGCATACACGACCGACGCCGTGACGTTCCCAGTTGCCGCGTACGCGAGGAACGGCGGCAGCGCCGTTGCGTCGGTCGTGCAGGCGTCACCTGGTACAGCGCCTTCTGTGAGGTTGAGCTCCTGTGCAGCTGCAAGCGGCGCGACGATCGCGAGACGTCGATGCACGGGTGTCGACAGCAGTGGGTAGTACGTCTGGATCGTCGCATTGATCCCGAACGATTGCATCTGCTGCGCAGTGTAGACCGCCGTCGCGTAGTCCTGTGTGCTGCCAACAGGATGCGAAGATGTTGTTGATGCGTACGTGTGATGATACGAACGAAGCATGGACGCGTTGATGCCAGTGATGAACTGCGCTTCGAAGCGATTGAGATCGCTGGTTGCGTGCGTGCGTATAGCGGATGCTGCCTCGCTCATGGCAGCGCTGATGGCATTGTTTATAGCGCCAGTGTGGTGATTATGAGGATGATGAAGAAGCAATGGACGTGGTGGCATCGCAGGTGACTGCTGCTGTGTGATGAGTACGCAGCTCACTGCGAGCACGAGGACGCCCGTGAGTGCGATTGCACGCAGCGTTGCGGTGTACGTCGTTTGACCACGCACGTGTCGCGGCGTCAGTGGCGAAGCGGATGTCGTTGGCAGTGGCAGCAACGACGATGCCGATCGGTAATGACGCCGGTCGTACAGTCGATCTATATCATCTGCGTCAAACGTGCCGTATGCTGGTGCGAGCGACTCGCGCAGCGCACTCGGCGACTCGAGTGCGAACATGCTGTCGTTGTCTTTGTTGATCTTTGTTGCTCGGCTGCGATTTGGATATCGAAAATGAAATTTATCGCAAAACAGGTAGCAATACCGGTACAGTAATTGATTTCTGTGAAGTGAAAGCAGGTTAAAAATGCATTTCTTCGTTTTCGTTTTTCCTCATTTAAATGCTCAATATGGTGATGGTCACAGTACTGAAATACCTTCCGATTTCCGTGTAAAGTATGGCACTAGCAATTTTAAGGTATACTATTCGATTTAGGTGATACTAATATAACCATTTCGTATCAAACGCTCGCCGTCTACTGTTGCATATTATTTGTACGACGATTCAAGCTGCATATAACAAATACGATATATATCAACTTTATTGCGAAAAGTATTAAATTTTACCTCGGTGTAAAGTATGTTACAAACAATTTCGTAGTACCATCTTACTTAGGTAATTCTAATCAGATTGTCAAATACACGCCGTCTACTGTTGCTATGCCAGCCATACAGCGATTCAGGTTGCATCAAACGTTATATAATACGCAACATTAATGTCAATGCACAGCAGCAACTTCAATAGTGCTGATTATAAATATGTGAATTCAATTGGGTTATTTTCATTCGCACAATATATAATATTGCATACAATGAACCACAAAGCAACAAGAACGTTTCAATTTCATCTATATTTGAATTTATTGTTACTCTTCGTTTGCTTGACGACTGCTTCAATATCTCGCTTACTCACACACAACACACAACACTCGACGCACTTGATGCACAAACACACGCGGCGGCAACATCATGCGCTGTCAGCAGCAGCAGCATCTGCGGCGCCGTCGCGAACTGTGTCCGCATAGCTTTTATAGCTCTTGTATGAGCTGCAATTGCAACAGGACTTGGATAGACAGGTATGTCAAATAGCGAAATAATGTGTACTTGTGTAGCACCTTTCTTAGAAGCAGTGCTACTCATGCAAGACTGTATGTTGTTGCGCGCGATTGTGACTATGTCGAATTGTTTGCAATATCATCATTAAGTGATAATGCCGGTAGCAAGACGCTACTGGTAAAAACTGCATGTTTTCGGTGTATATTAACGACAACACATCGTCATTTTTATGCGCTAATGTGAATCATACATTTTAAGCGATGAGAAATAGCGAGATATCAGCATATTCTAATGAATTAGTATGCCAATGCAGGCACCACTTCCATTAGTGCGCACCTAAAATAGATATTCTGTGAATACAAAATATAACGTTGCATACATTTGCTATTTCTTAATGAACTAAGTGGTACAAAATTACGAGTTTTTGGTGCGCACAAACGGGAACGTGTATGTTTCAAAGCTTTTGAGTTTTTATCATTAACTTGTTGACGTTTGCTACATTTTTGTGTGCAAGTGCGGCTATCATATATGCAGAGACAGAAAATGATCTCAAATATATAAGGGCAAGTAAACGAGATTGAGCAAATCAGGAAAAATGAAGTAGCTGACACGCATCTCAATTACAATTTTTCAGTATCATCTTCCATTAAGGAAATGCTATTATGATAATGTACTATTAGACGTATATCGTCAGATATTACTAGAATATTCGTACAACGGTTAGGTTACATCAACAAAATTAAGTACAATACTTGAACTCCAATACCCATCAGCAGCAACAGCAGGTTTTCATCGAGCATACTGGTTCGAAAAGTGTGAAATCAATATGAGTATTCGTATCATTCGCGCATTCATAAAAAAGCGTAAATTAATAAATGAATCAGCACGAACATTTATATTCAATCTCAATTTGGATTCGTTGCTTCTATCCGTTGGCTTGTCTGGCTACTTCATTGCTTTGCACACATACGCACGACACTTGGCGTACTCGATGCGCATATCCGCACACCAAACGCTGCAGCAGTAGTTGCACCGTCGTCGCGAACGACGTCTTCATTGTTTTTATAGGTGTGGATGACACGCTCGCGACGACGGCGCGCGAATGGATCTGAGCAGCACCGCTGACTGGATCGAACAACGATAGTTGACATATCATTGGTACGTCGCCGCTGACACCAGCACGATTAAACAAAGACAACGCAGGTTGCATCGCCGAGACATCGCCGCCGATACGGCACAACAACAACACACACGACTCTAACTTCCTCCACACCAGCAAACTACAGCAATAATCCGTCAGTCAAGTGAACACGACCAAAATATATGGCGTTATATATCGCGGTCAGAAGTGGCTTATGCGGTTCAAGATGACTCTCTCATTGCTCACACGAGTGTTGATCCAAACGACTGGTTTTATACAGTGGTAATAGTGCATACAAACAGGAGACAGGAGTACGATGGCACATTGAATAGCAGTGAGAGCCTCACACGATGCTAGCGAGCTCAAACACGACGCGATTGTACAAAATTTTGTGTAATTGCATTCCTGTTTGTCGGAATCCAATAACGCAATTCTAGGTGTGTTTATTGCATTTGTATAAAATGGGCATATCTATTTTTGCGAGCGTTTGTGATGCCACCATACGCAAAACAAAAGCCATCGACGTTACTCAACCAATCTTTTGGATCGGTGGCGCTGCATGGAGCGTTATGCAAAAGAATATATATTAAAGCTCACTTACATCGCCTATGCTCTCACACGGAGATATTAAGTCACTCAGTCAAATCGCACGAAGTAAGTTGGAGTTGTATCATGCCAAAGTTGTCATGAATTGCCTTCTACGAATTCGTAATTTTATGAAATATTTATGCAACAAAAATTGTGATGTTGGGTACCAATTTGGTACTTCAGTGCAACGTAGGTGACAAACAATTTGCTGTATAAAGTATCGTAAAGATAATACAAGTTTGGTTATTATGAATTACACATGCCATCTACTGTTGTTATTCTCGTGTGAGTGTTCAAGCTGCATAATTCAAAATATACATACATACGATTAGTAACATTCCTAACACCAAAAATAACACTGAAAAATGTTTTGAACATACTATTCTTCACATTATTAAAGCTGCTATAAAATCTTTAGGGTATTGAGGACATCTTAGCTATACAGGAATGCCTTCTGTGTTAGCTAAACAATGATGCACAAAAAGCGTAACATGTATGTTTCCTTTCACAACTTTCCTATAAAAAGGAAAGTTGTTGTCTTACAACATGTAGGTTTATGCTGTCGAAGACAACATATGTGTTAGAGGTGTTTATCTTGAAAGCACCAGCAACAGTTTTTGACGCATCATTTTTAGAATTGCAATAGTGTCTTGGTTTTGTTAGGAATTACGTACCAATAAGCAACTGTTAGTTAGCACAAACGAATATCGCATCATTCCAAATTGTATTAAAAGGAATCTATGCCTCTCAAATAGAGGGAAATACATAAAGAAACAGTATCTGCTAGGAAGGTGCATATCACATGTCCTTGTCTTGTTGTATCGAATGCTGACTGAGGTTTTCATTCAAAAGACGGTCCAACTAGAACTTTTGACGAGATATCAACAAGTAGTACTGCAGTTTAAAATCCTTAACAAGACTTTTAATGGGAAAAAGCAAGACATTTGCATGTTATATAACTAAAGTTAAAAATATTTGCAAAACATATCAGTTTACTTTATAAGAGTATTTCTGGTAAGTCGGTGAAACCATTCAAATATATTCAAACATACAATACGTATTTTGCGTATACAAAAAACACGCCATTTACTGTTTGTGAGTGTATTAAGAAGTATAGAATTTTCTAGTTTGGGGCGCACTACTATATACGCTCTCTTTACGAAACTATATGGCTCACATATCTATATGTCAATGTCTGTAACATTTCATGCGCTAATGCGTTATCAAATAAAATGTAGTTAACTAAACATCCATTGAAATGGATAAAACTGTTGTTGTCAACAAAATTTAACCTATGTATATGTGTCTGCTATCGAAATAATATTGCGTATATTTATGTTACAATTCTTACATAACACAGTAAAAAGCATTAACTGTCGTACATATCATACGTGTTTGAATGTACTCAGTTCAATTTTTTTTATATATGCAAAACAATGATGACTAACTCTTATGACTCGATCAGTTCCGATTGTGATGAATTTGATGATATACTAGATATACTTCGTTACGACCTCGCAGCACAACCATTTTATGTCACACGATACATTTAATAGGTGAACATTCTGCTATTATATTGACTGTATTATATGATGCTACAAGTCATATAATATAAATCTTGACCGCCTTATTGGGGGTTTGAAGTATTGTATACCCCGGTAGAATGGATACCACCTTTTCAGATCATATGTTGTACTAAATGAATCAGAATGAAGCAAGGGCGGAAATTGCTATGTATTTGAAAACGAATCAATTGTGATATGGAGCACAAATAGTTTTGATAGGTAAAATGGTGGTCTCTATACAACCGCGAAATACAGTATATGCAGATTCAAATGGAATACATTTGATTTTCATGATCGGCGTATGTAGTGGGGTTTACACGTCCACTTCGTTCCATGTTACGTAATATATGTTATGTTTTTGTTGTTGTAGTACGCAGAATTCTTATTATGAACAATTGAGTTTGCTGAATATCTTGTTTCGTACACAGACATTATTTCCCTGAATTGACTACTATTGTAAACCGGCGTCTATGTACACAACGATAGCAATCGGGCTTTAGTACTGTTGGTTATACAACGCTGCTGCGACGAGCAGTGCAGTCTGTAGTATGACCACGACAGTCGTCGCTGAGATCACGGACGCACTGTTGCTCGTGCTAACGTCGGTCGTGCTACTAGCGCCACCTGGTGTTACAGCTTTTGTTCCACCGACTTTTGTTGGCACTTGGTGCAGCACACACTTTGTCGCCTCAACGGGCTTCGTTTCGGACGTCTCTACTGCCGCCTTTAAGGTCGTACTCGCGTAGTACGAGTCGTTCGACCACGCACACATCACTGCGTTCTGGGTAACTGCAACGCCAGTCAACGGCGTGAACGCGGTCATTGCAACCACAAAGTCCTGAGCGACTTCGATGCCAGCGACTGCGCGCATCTCGTGCATCTCGACCTGTAAGCTACTGCGACTGCTCGCGCCATCCGTCGCGATGCGAAAGTGGATCGCAGCTGCGTACACTGCGCTCCCATTCGCTACTACAAAGGCACTACCGGAGCCATTAACAAGTACAGTGAGTGCATCTGCTGGGAACACTGCGGCCGTCCGCAGCGCTGCAAGCTTCGACTGCGGCCATGCAGTTGTCGAGCCGTTTGCGGCGATACGTGTGATCTGCGTCACATCGACGCGCGGCGCGAGGCGCACGACGATGGTCATGTTCTCATACGTGGTGGCGTCGCTGCTGCTGCTCGTACGCGGCTGCAAAGTGAGCGTAGTTGGTGCTACTGGCGGGGTAGCAGTGCTAACGTCCACATTGATGTCGCTGCTGCCGACGCGAACGGTCCCGAACGAACCGTCGGGTAGGAAATCGCTGTCAACGTAGCTGACGTGCAAGGGCATCGATCCCGTTATGTGAATACGGAGTGGCAGTGACTGCGATGCGTCGAGGCTGCTGCTGGGTATTGTGTAGAGGGTCGTCCGGTGTGGTAGCTCCGCTGTGCTTTGCGACAGCTGACGCCCGCGCTCTGGTGTTGTCAGCACCGCTTGTTCTTGTTTGTTGTCCTCTGTTGTCTGCGTTTGTGCGACGACGCGGTCGTTTCGATCGAACTCGTAGTCGCTCTTGAGCTTGGAGAACAACACGTTGTCTGCAACAACGACGTCTGCTGCGCCACTCGTGATCAACTTCTGGAGCGACGTTGCTCGAAACAGCACGACCTCCGTAAGCAAGATCGGTTCCGCTGTTGCAGCCATTGATAAACTCGCAAGCGAAACTACGAGCTTGGCACCGCGCATCGCTGCTACGGACTACGACAGACTCGACAAGCACAGATGTTGCACCAAAGACCTTGACCGTGCCGAGTGATATGGTCGACGCAGTTGAGGCAGTAGCGTACGTGACGAATACTTGACCGGGCAGATCGAGCGCAAGCACTTCAATCGCAGCGAGTGCGCTATTGCCAGTGTCGCTACTGATGTTCCATTGCTTGGCAAACGCTTGGTTCGACAACCTGGGACTCGTCACCGCGACCTCAGCAGCAGCACTTGCAGTGATGACAAGGCTCAGTGCCGTTGCCGTCGCCACCGCGCTCGCGACTAGCTGGCAGGTTGCGAGCGCAGCAACAAGCACGAGTCCGAGCGTCATCGTTTGGTTGGTCCATGTGAAGGATTGACCACTTTGAGCGAAACGACACATGATTATTTTGAATTTATGAGAAAAATATTTAGCTGCTTTTTTCAGCACGACGACATTCATGTCAAATGCGTTTGATCTATGTCTTCGCGTACACGCTCACTCGCTCGCTCTGCTCAGTGGCCACTCCAGCATCACTAGACCCACGCACTGCGGATGCGCACCACCACGCCATCGGGCCGTTGGAAATAGTCCGAGTCTGGACGCAACGAACCAAGCGCGTCCTCATCCGGTTCGTCGACGTTGTCCGCATTCTCGTTGTCGTTATCGGCTTCACTCCCGCTGCTTGTGCCAGCAGTCGAGACGCAATCACCGCCGCTATGCATGAAGTCACTCAGCACACTGATGCGGTAAATGTCACGGATGTCATCACCGTCACCACCACCGCGCTCACTTTCGTAACTGTCGGTCGACGAGCAGCGGCGCGCAAACCGATTGCGCAAGCACACTTCCACAGCTTCAGTGTCGACAGCTGGATCGTCGCCATCCGCATCGGTACCAGCAAGAGCAACAGAGTGACGGTCGCTACCATGTAGCATCGACTGGCGCGTCTCGAACACGTTACTATCATCCTCATCACTGCTGCTATCGCTCAGCGACGACATGCTAATGCTAATCGCACTCGTCCGACCAGCAAGCGTCGACGCAGTTGCTGGTCGCATCTCTGGCTCGGGCTCTGCTTCTGGCTCGGGCTCGACCGCTGTCAAGTCCAGCGGACGCACAGCCGACGGCGCTGCAGCGTCCGATGCATGCGAACGGCGCCACGCAGTACGCGCAACCACGTGACTGCGCGTCGCAGCGCAGACGTCACGGAAGCACGTTGCTGCGTGCTGCAAGCGACTGCGCGCAGATTGCCACGACAGCCCCACGCGCGTCGTCGTCGGTGGCGGCGGCTGCTTGTCCGACACTGGCGACGGTGGCAACGAGGACTCGACAGCGTCGGCCAGACGCACGTTGACGTCTGGATCGTCTTGCGTTGCTGGGTCAGCTACTGCAGCACGAGCGATTGTATGGCTGGTGCTGCTGGTACTCGCTAAAGGCGTCGTCGGCGTGTGGACCGACTGCGTGCGACGCGCTGCTGTCGCATTCCGAAGACTCGTGAGCGTCAGGCGCATGCGCATGCGCATGACGTAGTGCGTCGTTGTCGTCGTCGTTGTTGCTGGTGGAACTGCTGCTGGTGTCGCAACGTCCATCGCTAGAGGGAACAAACCAACGCGCGCGTGTGAGAACAGGAGCGCAAGTCCAAGACTGCGCACCATTGCTTCGCGTCGCGTCGCTTCCTTCTCCTTCACTCCATTCACAACGAAACAAGAACGCACAAACTGCCTTTTCTCTATTCCAGCATCGTCGCCATGCGCTTTGCACGCACAGCCAACACACTCGGCATCTCCTCTTTCTCGTCCTCCTTTCTATTGCTCTCGCTTACTCCAATCGCGTCTGTCGTCTTATTTGCTTGTGTTAAATCACTCCCGACTTGCAACTTCTGCCGTTGCAGTCCTTTCTCAAACGCGTCGCGGGAAATCGTAAGTTGTGATGCGTCGACGTCTTCGACAAATGCAACACTCGAGACCAAGTGCGTGAAAAAGTACCCGGGTTCACTCACTAAGTGCGACGGTTTGCGGTATTCCAAAATAAAAGCAACGTTCCGCTTCAAAGCGATCGGGTTTGCTTGCACCAGCAAATAAATCAACGCCGGTAAAAATTCATCTGCGGATGGAAATTTCGCATCCTGCGCTGTCAATAAGGACGTCAGCGACTGACAGACGCGCAAGATGCAGTCGATCTTGCGCCGTGGCGATAAATACAGTGGCAGTTGCTGCAATTGCATCGCCAAATCGATCCATTGTTGCTTTTCTAGGTCGGTAACAGGTGGTCGCAGGTCCAAGTGCGTAAAGTCAACAAACGCCAGCGCAGCCATGCGATCATGCAGCGCGTGGTCCTCGGCTGCAGCTTTTGGAGTCGGTGTCAACGCAGTCGCATACACTTTCTCCATCACAAACGCTTCGAGCACGTCGTGGAGCCATTCTGCACTCGCAGCAGCATCGCTACTGATCAACAGGTCGGTCGATTTAGTCGTTAAGTCGACACACTCGACGATCCGATCGTTGTGCTGCAGTTGCTGGACGAGCTTCGCAATGAATGCGTGGACGCGACCGCCGGGTCGATCGCTTAAAGCGCGTTGTTCGAGCATCTGCGACAGGTCCCACTGCGTCGTGAACGCCGAGACAAACGTCTGGATCTGATACACGACGTCCGCCGCGCGCGGACTCTTGAGCACCTGGATGAGCTCGCGGAACGCTAACAGAAATACGATCTCCTTGTCGTCGATGCTCCAGCGCGCGCGGCAAGTCGGTGATGCAAAGTCGTCGCGATGGACGTCGAGCCACGCCGCCAAGCGGTCCTCGTGCTCCGTGAGGTCCTGGAAGATCGTTCTGTACGCGACTGGCGGCTCGCTGCTGTCCGCGGACGAAAGCGGCAGTGCAGGATCGTGGAGCAGCTGCGCCGATGGCGACACGATTGCGCGTTTGAGCTCCTCGAGCGACGCGAGCAGTGCGCGCATGTCGGTTGCAATCGCTTCGAGCGCCTCCTGGCACTGCGGCGGGATGCTCGCACCTTTAGTGCTATTGCTACTGTGGTAGTGCTGACTGCTGGTAGCTGAGCCAACAGCACTCGCTTCGTCGACGCCGTCGATCCACGACACACGGTTCGCGCGCGCAGCGAGCAGCAGCTCTGTGCGGCGCTGCTCAGACAGCACGTACGACGGGATCGTGGTTGCTGCTTGTGGTGTCGCGGCGCTGCCGTTTGTTCGAGCAGCTGTGCCATTGCTCGTGCGGGACGATGAGGCGCTCGTGGATGTGGTCGTCGTCGTTGTTGACGTCGTCGTTGAGCTCTTCCAGAACATCATTGTCACGCGCGGTGCAGGTAAACGTTCGTGATCCGAAAGTGGTCACTTATTGTTGAGCTTCAGAAAGGGTTCAAATATATTCAAAACATATTAGCAAAATATATTATCGCAAGTAAAATATGTCGAGTAATTTCACTCCGACGATTGCCACGCACACACACGCGAACAAGCAACAACCACAATGATTGGCAAGCTCCTCATCGCAGTCGGCTCGTTGCTGCTGCTGCACTCGGGCTACTACTCGGTCCAGTGTACGTCCAGTCGCTTTACATCATGCTGCTGTTGCTGCTGATGTTGCCAACGTCGTGTCCTTCGCCATTGCATGTGATTTCAATGCGCATGTGCTCACTCATTGCAATGGACCTCATATCGCTCCATGTGTGTGTATATGTATGTGCAGACGCTGAGTACGTCAAGCTGACGGAAGTGACAGACGCCAAGATGCCGCCATTCGAAGTGCGTTCTACCTACGCAGTCCCTCTCCACGCCCACGCAATCCACACGACGCCATACCCTGACTATTTGTTTGTCCATATACAATCACACAGGTGATCGTCGAGCTCGTGCTGTCGTTTGTCATTAGCCTCGCTGGCGTACTGATCACAGCCGGTGAAGTACTCCCGATTCGCTCGAACCGCGCACTCCACGCACGGTATGTTTTGCCTGAGCAAGGATCCCACTGAGTGAACCCACTGACCTACACTCTTTTCGTCAACAGGTCGCTCCCAGATGTGATTTCGAGCACGGACTTTCACGTGTTCAACCACCGCGGCAAAGCGCTCCACAAACGCATTGCAACGTCGACGTAAAGGGTGCAACTTTGGTGGTTGACTTAGTACTAAGTCGGCATATTGGCGTCCAACAAACACTCGATCCACCTTCTATATCCATCTATTCATCCATCTATCCATCCATTTCTAATCGCTGTCTTCCATCCCATCATCCTCATCATCCTCATCACCCTCGTCCTCATCATCATTGTCGTACTCGTCGTTGTCACTCATCTCCAATCCTTCATACGCTTCCTCCTCCTCCTCTTCGTCCTCCTCTTCGTCCTCTCCACCTTCATCTTCCATATTCGCTACAACCTTGCGCTTCTTCATCTTGTTCGCTTGTGCCTCGACATCCACGGGTTTGTCCTTGCGTCCATCGCGACAGAACGTGACGCTATTCACGCGCTGCTTCACATACACTTGGTGTTCGTACTTGCGCGTCTCGGTATTGAACACGTGGACCATCCGATCGAGCCCGACGGCTGCTAATACTGGCAGTGTCGGGTGCACGGCCAAATCGCGCAATGCGCCAACTGGTCCCGTGCATCGCCCGACGTGCTTGAGCGTCCGTAAGTCGACAATATCGAGGTTTCCGGCCGTGTCGGCGACAAACAACCGCAGCTCGTCGGGCGACACGCACAGCGCGTTGATCGGGTACTCGCCAAACGCTGTAATCTCCTGAATCGGCCGACGCTTCGTGTTTGTATCGTAGATCCGAATCTGGCGATAACCAGTGCCGACGACTGCACGAAAACCGTTCGACGAGCCGGTTGACTTGAGAAACTGCATGTCTTTGATCCACACTGGGACGCGCATGTCCAACGTATCGTGCGTCACGTTCTTCGCTTTAAACACTGCTTGTTGCGTCTCGAGCGACCAGAGCGCCAGATCGCGTTCGTTCCCACCGACTGCAATGTGCGTTTGACGCAATGGATCGATGCGCATGCGGCAAATGTTTGGTCCGACGCTGAACGTTGCAGGCTTCGCGGCGTCGCGCAGCGTGTTTGTGACGCTCACGTCGCCCAGATCCGAACACCGGACGACCGACCCAAACTGCTGGATCATCCCGAGACCGACGGTCTTGCCTGCAGACACCGAGAACGACCAGTTCGCTTCGCGTGCGGATGTCGTTGGTGTCTTGCCGTGTCCACTTGCGTAGCTCTCGACGATGCCACTTGCGCGTGCGATCACGACGTTCTCGCGCGCACCTGCAGGCTGCGTTTCGTCCTCGTACCAGCACATGGCCTGGACGCCGTGCTGCCGCGCCTGCGGTTGCTGGCGGCTCGACATGACATGCTGCTGCTCCGTCTCGAGCTCGACCGACTTGAGCAACCCGGTTTCGTCACCGATGATCACGCGCATCGTGGTTGTGTGTGGTTGTGTGTGTGTAAGTGTGTGCCTCGACTGTTGCAGCGAGTGAGTAAAGCGATGCGATGCGATGTAGCAGCGGTAGACGTCACGAGCTGAGAAAGTGCTGCAACCCGAACAACTGCAGCGCTTCGGACGCAGCAATGCGCATTTGATTTGACTGGTGATCGCAGCACAGTAGGAAAAAAATATGTTTGTCGAAATAAGTACTGTTCGACGTACTGATGATTATATTTGCAGAGTTAAATAAGTTAAAACTACTTTTTGACAATCCGATCGAGTATTATGAAAATGTAAAAAAAGAATCAATATAAATGAGCTGCTTGACAATAAAAATAGGACACAAAAGTTCACTCGCTCGCAAAACTGGTATTCATACTTTTTGGAGCAATTGATACCAACAAAATCGGACTTTCAAGTTGCGTTTTTGCGTCAGGCAAAAATTGGACGGATGGCGGGTGTCCATGACGCTGACGATGCGAACGCGCACCTCGGCGTGCGCGTCGAGCACCTGAGCGGCGACACACCGCCGAATGCGTTCCTGTTTCCACGCAGCTTGCTGCACTTCCACCGCGAAGGCGGCTTCTACCCGTTCTTGCCAGCGTACCCGCCATCGTTCCTCGTGTCGCAGCAGCCGAACCCGATCCTCGAGTCGTGCACTGGCAAATTCTTCATGTCGGCCGCCATGGGTGCGTGCGTGTAGATGCGTGTAGATGCGCACATGCGCACATAGTCGACTAACTAGCTGCTCAATTGTCAATCTGGTGGAATGCACCACGCACGCGTTCGTATCGTAGGCTACGGCATGGGCAACTTGTTTGGTCTCGTGCTCGGGAGCTACGAAGGCATTACACCACCAGTGCCACTACCAGGACAGCGCGAGCTCCCAAAAGTACCGTGGAAAGAGTCGGTACGTCTCTCTATCGCCTCTGCATGCGCTTCTCGCCGCCTCACGCGCTCGTGTCTTGTTGTCGTATCAGATGGTCGGCGCGTGGCGCGTCACCGGCGGCAAGATGCGGTATTGGGGCAACAACTTTCTCGTCATCTCGTGTATGTGATGCGCTTGTATCGTATCGTCTTGCTGGCTTGTGTACAACACAACAACTGACTCGTTCTGTATAAAACAGCGATGTTTGCTGGCATGGAGTGCGCCGTGGAGAAAGCGCGTGGGCGACATGATGTTGGGAATGAACTCGTTGCAGGTTGTGCGACTGGTGCTGCGTTGGCAGCCGGTCAAGGCTTCCAGGTGCGTTCGAACGTGCTGGTGATTGTAGAAAGACAAAAGCAACTGACTCTGGCCCTCCTCTCATTTACATGTACACAGGCGCAATGTTTGGGCTGCGCTGGTTTTGCTGCGTTCTCGTACGCAATCCATCAGTTCACCGGTGGGACGTAGTCGTTCGCTTAAATACGCATTTGATATTGCAATATACTTCCTCTTAGAACCGAAATGTCGCCATTTTCTATTCGTTTTTGTATGCATTCTGTCGACTTTCTATGCATTCTCTCTCTCTCTCTCTCTCTCTCAAGTCGCCATTGCGCCACCATCGACCAGCAAATTCACACCGTGGATGTACTGCGCATCATCAGACACGAGAAACAGCACGGCGTTCGCAACAGCAACTGCTTTCCCCGGTGCGTCGACTGGGATGCGATTTGTACCCCCAGGGGCAACGCAGTCGTCGCGGTCGAGCACGTCGTCGATCGCACCAGGCGCAACGGCATTACAAACGATCCCCGATGCTGCGTACTCTGCTGCTAATTGGCGCGTGAGGTGGACGACAACCGACTTACTGACGCCAAACGTCCAGTGGCCCCGACGTGCGATCAGCCCGCCGACGAGCGACGAGACGTTGACAATGCGCCCACGGACTGCATCGTGATCCGATTGCGTAATCATCTGCTGGATCGCGCGCTGGCAGCTGAGAAAAACCGCTTTTGCCGATACGTTCAGCGCCAAATCCCACGCTTCGGACGTCACTTCATGGAACGCTGTTGCTTTCGTAGCGCTGGTAGGCGGCGCTGCGATGCAATTGACGACAAAGTCGATGCGTTTGTGCTGTTTCACGACTGCAGCGTATGCGGAATCGATGAATGCGGAGTCGTGGAGGTCGCCAAGTGTCAAAGTGGCGGGTTGTGTCGTGTCACTGAGCGCTTGGATCTGGTCGATGACGCTTGATGATGTGGCAGTCGAAGCGGTAGCGAGTGATTTGTTGTCGATGATTGCAAGCGTTGCGCCTTCTTTTGCAAGGCGCATGGCAATGAGGCGACCGAGGCCCGTGGCGCCACCGACGACGACACCGATGCGACCCGTCAGGCGCTCGCCTGCGACTGCGCCAGTCTGTTGTTGTTGTATAGGAGATCAAACAAGCGAGTGAGGGACTGTATACGGCTCCTGTGTAATGCATAGACGAGCAAACGTACGACGGACGCAACGGCTTGCTCGGCGCGCGCAGCGTTCTGCTCGTCGTTGAGCTTGAGCGCTTTGGCGATCTCCTGTGGCGTGAGGCCTTTCTTCTCGAGGAACAACAGGCGCTCGGAGAGTGGCGAGTCCTGCACTTTGGGGTGCTGCAAGAAGCGCACACCTTGGGTCACGAGTTCGTCACGGATCGCCATCGTTGTTGTTGAGGTGTGGAGTGTTGCGCGCTTGGTTGCTAGTTTGTGAAGAGAAATTGGCATTTAACGTCAGGGTTGAACTTTGTGCTGCAAAATCGAGAGAGCCGCTAGAACCGCCACGTATACGTCATCATACACCGTAAAAACGTATTTCGCTTTGCCGTAAAACCGCCCGTACAAGCTCTAATGAATTTCGTTTTCCTACAAACTTCCAGTCTAATGTGATGGCTTTCGAAGTCCACGTTTAAGAAAAGGAATTTTAAAAAGGTCCAGCATGCAAGAAATTGCACGGTACCGAACCTATCAAAGCTCTCTCAAAGTATAGTTCGATCAAGACGTTGATCACAGTATGACAACCGACAAACTTGACAGGTTACGGTATCGATGTGGCTACATGCACAGATTTTTTAAGCTTTTCTCAGATTTCTGGCTCGTCGCTTGAACACAGACAAGAACACACAAGCAAGCACGCAAAGCAAAGCACAAACCATGGTGCCGACAATCGCAACTCGCGCAGCTGCTCTAGTCAACAGCGCCGCTTGCGCTATTCCAGACGTCGCGGATACACTGGGCGTGTCGTCCGACTACGTCTACACAGTGCTGAACCGAGCGCGCCAGGATCCTGGTCGCCAGCAACCGGTCGAGCGAGCGCGAGAACGAACAGCAGCAGCCGCTCGCCGGGTCGCAGCGAATGTTCGCACGCAGCGCCTCGATGCTTGGCACCACCGAGATGTTGAGACGGAAGGCCGACATGAAGCATTCGAATCCGAAATACAACAACTACTAGAGCAGGTACAACATCAACAAGAACCGATCGCGCATCTTGAAGCTCAACTCACGAGCATTGAGCAGGCGCTTGCGCGCACGCATCGCATAGTCATCGACCAGGCGGGTCGACTAGAGTAGCAACGGCAGTCTCTTCTTTTGCGTGACGTGCGATACCTGTTCTTTAACAACGAACTGTTGTTATCGACATGAACAGCAATCCGCCAGGCTTGACTAGCGGTGTGAGCGACTGCACAAACGCTCGGACGTCCGTCACATGCTCGACGACTTCGAGCGAGCACACGACGTCAAACTGTTCGTGCTGAGCGACAAGGTCGTCTGTGTGCGGCACAATCGTCAGTCTCCAGTCGCCAGTATAATGCAGTACGACATGCTCATTCTACTGCATAGTGTACCGTCTGGTGTGACTGTGCAGGAATTGTGTTTTGAAGATTTCAACAAATGCAGGTTATGTATTATTTCACGACAAGCTGCGCATTACCCATGCAAGAAAATAGCATATTGCGCACTACTTGTCCCTACAACAATAGCACGACACAACCGTATATGACGTTCCTGCTTGTGCGCTTTAAAACCGCCATGGCGTTAATATATGTGACGTGTATCTGATAGTATTGGCGAACAGAATTTGCATATCAAAAAACGGAAATACTAACACGTCCATTTCAATGTGCGAGTAAATAAGAAACATCTAAAAGACATTCATCGGAAGTATGACCACCTAGTTATCTCGCACGCCGGCAAATTTTCACACTCGAACAACTGTCTAACTGCGGCTGTTATCGAGATTAGACACAAAAAGCGAGCCGCTTACGTAAAACCTGATACACCAATTAGGAAAAGATAGCGTCATGAGTGCCTGCATATATAGCAAGCAAGAGAGCAAGTACTGTTTACAAGGCGATCGACATTCCGAATAATAAGAAAACAGTGTCCGCCTAAAAAATATATCGCCTAGGATTATGTTGTGTGCTCAATTCTCACGGCCAAGATGAGTCACCGGTTAGTATCAATCACAACTAAATATTATCAAAATAATAAGTAGCCGTAACAATACACAACGCGCTCAAACTCTATTTTTGCAGTTTCGACATGAGCAGCGAGACACTTAGCACAAAGATGATTTTCTATTTTTTTGATTTTTTGCTCTTCACACTACATCAGCTCGCAAACAAATCCAAATATTGCCCCTCTTGCGAGGCTACATATGGGATGTATGTTTTAGCGAAGTCAACAATATTCATGCCTGCACCCGTGACTGACACACATGCGCATATGACTTAAGAGTGTAAGAATATCTGTCTAGTTTGCTTTGTGAGAAACGATTTCAATGGTCGTAAAATTCATTTCTAAAATTGAATTGATGGGACTCGCTCTTTGTGTTTAATGTCGTAATTCGATTATGTCATAAATAGAAGACACATACAATAATTCGTGATTCATTCGTTGTGTTGCAACGTTAGATATAAAACAATGTATGCCAAAGCAAAGTAAGTCGCTGATTTCAAGATACTTGCATTGCTTCCGACGAGATCACTTCTTTACAAGCTGCGATTTTACTGAGACCACCCGAGTATGACACTAACAGAAGATTGTATTTGCGGTATTATGACTTTTATAATACGTATTGCACATCGATTCTGTCCTATGATCTATGAGGTATACTATATGCTCAATAAGAAATAGCGTACGTACACTTTCACTACACAGTTATAGCACTATAACATCCAACCATGCCACTTTTGGCGTTACTAATGAGTGCCAAGGTATTACAGCAATACAGCGCGTGCTTGAGAGTTCATAAACATGACGATATAGCAAGTGCAATATACGAAGTCCTTCGTTTGGCCCCTTTATATATGTTCACAGGTATACAATTACGCAAAATTAAGTGTGCAACATACAAGGAGGAGCTAGTACTTAGTATCACGTTATAAACGATACGATATGTGTGTTGCGGCAACAAACATATTCGTCGCAGCAAGACCAAAGCAAGCTAAGTCGCTAAAGCTCGCGCGACGACATGCGCGCGAGGTTCTCGACGTGAACGTCCATTTGGTCATCTTGTGGCTCAATGTGTAGGGGCGGCACTGTCAAGCAGTTTTTCTCACTATCGTGGACAAACTTGCTATCTCGTTTTCGGAGGTGATGCTCCGCCGCGCAATCAATGTACACCCGAGTAAACAAAGACAAGATATATACTTTTGCAATTCTCCTTCCCTGAGTTGTCATAGCAGAAGACAATCGGGTATTTGGACAAAACCAAGTCATATATTTGGTGCTCGGAAGATCGTGCAAATAGATTTCAAGAGCGTTCCTTGCAGAAAACCGTTGGTTGCACATCGTGATGTTCGCTTTGCGCTATCGTCTATGTCTCTTGGTCTGTTCTCGACAACTACAAATTCAAATTTGGTTTATCGAAAATGTCGTAGCAAACTACTACATCGCAGAACATATCACATTACCATGCTCTCAGCGAAGTTGTCGTCGTTGCAGCCTATTCTCTCTTTTGAAGTCGGTTCGTGACAGTATTGGTAGAATGTAAGGTTTAATTCGCTACGCATCTGTCATTGAAACCATGTAAACCCATGTCGAATGTCAATAAATACGTATTTTACTGTACAAATTGACGTGCTGTATTTTGATGTACTATATAGATATTTGAATATCAATTGTAAATCACCCGAACCAAAATTTAAAATGCGGAGTCGTGCGTCAACACTATTTCAACCGAGTTTTTTACTGATCCAATGCATCGATTGAATCAGCGGAACAAAACGACGTGCATCAATGTAACAACTAGATCATCTCTAGTGTTATTAGCTGGAGCGAATGGAGTTGAAGACCGAATGTTTCTTTTCCAATACTGTTTATCATTGAACATAGTAGGAATTATTTGAATTAGCTCTTCCGTTGATGCGTGCAGCACATCCCAATGCAGTTTCACACATGCCTGACCGATGTATCGTTGCCATCACCTATCAGCACTGTTTGTGTTGCAGCTGAAGCTGTTTTGAATGGCTTGGGTGCGATATTTGCTATTGAAGTGACTTGAATGAAGTATTTCTCACGTAAGCGCGCATGCTGACTGAAATTTCGCATATTGCACAATATTGTGACATACCCTACAAAATTGTTACATGCATATAACGCCATAGCGTATAAATATGTGTATGTTTAATCGATCAGACAATGTTTGCGACACAGAAACAATAGACTAACAGACCTAAGTACACATCGATCGCGTCGTTGTTCTTCATTAAGCGCTTTGGACATATACTTGACGTCATTAAGTATACACAATCTCTCTTTGAGGCTAAAATATACATCAGCAAATGAAGTCCACCAAGCAGTAGTCTTTGAAGTCGATACACTTGATGTGCTTGAGTAACAATTTTGCATAGAGTACCTCGATCTCCACCTCGTCATTTGTCTGGTAACAGATCGGAGCTCAGCAATATCTATTTCTAAAATATAGTTTAACCATGTTTAAGAGCAATCAAAACATGTTCAAACAAATTCATTTATACAGAGTGTATCCTGTATCTACTTACATACGTTGGTGATATCCTTCACAAAACTTGCGTGACGGTTACTTTTACATTTGAAAAGCTGAGATAGCAGCAACAAACGTGATAGAGTGTGAAAGGTAGTGGAATCGATGGACGCAGACACGCAGAGAGAAAGAAGGAGAAACAACGTGAATGAGAGAGTAAGGTTCCACGGGTGATTGGACAATGATTGGACCGGTGACTGCAACGACAGCCACAATACTCATCGTTCTAGAGTAATATTGCAAGTTCTCATTATGTTTTTGTTACTACGGGAAAATGTTCTTCTCTTGTTAAATATGCAATTCACGATACGATCATACACGCACAAAATATAACGTTTAATAAGCTTGTATACGGTAAACGCGGTGGAAGATTGTTGCCGATGATGTTATCGTGCCATATAATCCAGGCCTGCTACTTTTGTGTGATGTACAGGAGAACAGTGTCATTCGATCTGTTTTGGACTTGGAGCGTCTCTTTCTCGTTAGAGCAACGCTTTTAGATGATATGCTGCGTCGGCTCTGAAAACACTTCGTCTGTAACATGCTTTTTACCTTGTCTTATCGAGTATGGAAGTACTCTGGTTCGACATCGCCCACGCGATCCATGGAGGCAAATGTACAAATCCACATTTTGTACATTGGAGAACCATATTTTGGGGATGGGCAGGTTTGGAAGTTAAGTGCATGAAATCAAAACGAGAAGTGAGTGCAAATGAAATGCGAGTGAGAATTAGCGAAGGCGAAAGCGAAAAGAAGTTAGTCAAATAACTGGCTGCGTAGATCCTTCAAATTTGAATGAAAATGAATAAACATGATATATAGCTATATGTGTGGGGTGTCTTTACAATATATACTTGCATTTATGACAAATATTACAGTAATCTTCGAGTATGAGGTTTACCTCGAACGAATATTGCAGTAATGTTAATGAATTGATTTATTGTATCGTGTTAGTGTATGCACTGCCTTGGTCTTGCGCGTGCAAAGATACGATTCACGTGAACGTTTACACTACCGGTATTCATAATCTCGTGTTTTATTGTATACAAGTGTGCATTAGTTGAATGCGGGAGATATTAGCATCAAAAATATGTATTCTTGTATGTACAATATATAACTGCATAAAACAAACTACACATCTATAATTATAGAATACCAATGCTTCGCAACTTCTACATTGAAGTCCTTACCAATCAAAATCTGTTGCAATATGCTTCCCTGCTTACAAAAATGTGCTTGCTTTTCATCTGTCAAACACGTAGCTTATGTACAAGAGGATTGTCGATATGTTATATTCACGCAATAGTGACAAGCGATTACGATTACACCACTAGGTCCATTAGAGACATATAGCTGTGTTTTATGCACTTGTAAAGTAAATATATGTGATTTGTACTTGAAACACATCAACTAAACCATTACGCGTGTTCAAAATATCTAGAGATCTTAGAGGGAAGGATATATTATTTGTAAGGAATCTGCCAATGAATGTGCGATTGGAATTTTCAGCTGTGGAAGTCATTTCTATTCGAGAAGATCGCGATTTCTTGATTAAATTTATTTACGACAACATTGCAGTTGCAATATCATAAAAGCAAAATGATCAAGCCAGTTCTAATGATACTGCGCCTGAGCCACACGAGCAATGCGATACCATAGACTGTACCAGTACAACCTCATGTATCTGCCGATATAACTACACCTACTCTCTGTTTATTTTGCTTGCTCTTTTGTGTTGCCTGTACTACCTTCAAAGACATACACACGACACTCGTTCGATCAACTCAACGAAACAGCTGTTTTTTGTCAAAACAACATATGTCAGTACAAAATATAGCCTATCTTAGAACAGCAAGGCGAGAAAAGTATTCTTAGTCCTGTACAGCGTTGCCTACTCCGCTCGATAAACGAATGTCGCCGAGTCCATCTACGCAGATCGTACACATGTACCGCTCGCTACGCATCGCTTGGCAGCATGTACATGCTTGCTTTGGTTATGCTCCCTTCGTTTCCTCTTTCATATGTGTGGTTCTATTGTGACATTGGGTATGAACAATCGAAATGATTTTCGATTAGTTTTATGTGTTTTTCCTCAACGTCACGCACTGCTAAGTCATTTTCTGTAGAATTTAATTAACTACTTTGCACAAACACGCAAAGCGACCGACCCGAGAGTTGCTCTTGAGTGGGTTAGTGATGCTACGACCATCTATTGCGCGTATTTTATTGGCGTTCGCATTACCGCTATTGCAGCTACGTGCGTGTCGATGGATTGCGAGTTACACGACGACGTCGACTGCACTTACCGAGTGCTGCTGATACGTGCTCACCAGTGAGAGTGCGCCTTAATAGAGACTCAGTAGCACTGTGCGAACTGTACATACAATGATTGCGATAGTATTCAAAGTTCTTGCTATTTGAGCTGGTTTTTGTCGCCACTTAAGGAGGTTATACGTTGTTGTGGACTCATTTAATATCGTGTGCACACATGTTGCGCATCGTTATAACGAGCGTAACAAGACGAGCACAAGGGTACAACGTGCGTGGCAATACGTGATATAGTTGGTGCACGGCATCCATAAAATCGATATATTTCGGGAGGTATCTGACTTACGGCAGACGTTGGTTCTTGCAGGATAGTAAATGTAGAGTGTCAAGCACGTTGTGTACGCGGCTCCATGCGTAATGTCTATGAAATGGTGAAAACTTGATGTGATGGTCCTTGATATAACTATACGGGGTTGTATTTCAGTGAATTGACATCGTGTTTTGTGCAGTTGACTATGCCTATTGAAATGTCTTTGATAAAACAACGTTTATTCTTATATACTAGCCATAGGCAAAAACCGAAATTTTGGCGGAAAGCTACACAATTTTGCATTAGATCACGATACTATTAATATCATCGATGCACCAATAAATCTGACTATGGACAACTCATAGTTTAACCACACATTTTAGTCACTCAGATTGGATATATGGCTATACATTATACACACTTGTAGCACATACATAAACAACAATATCTGCACGTTTACATATCAATAAACGCTACAAAACTGAACTCATATACGCCACCACACAGATCGCAAACATTCTCGATCCCACAATTTTTATGTCTACATATTGTACTCACCCGCGGGAACACAATTCTTCTCACTACTGTATACAAATTTTGTGTCGCAGTATTGTACTTAACCACACCAACACAATTCTTTCACTACTGTTTTTTACACACTAATTACTCACCCCCATGTACCTTTCAATTATAATAGCTTTTAACTAGATTATGAATGTATACAAACCGTTAATGAGCATTCCATGCTATGTCATTTGTGGCGCCAATTCCTTTACTTGCATCGCTATAAAATCGACGTTCATTTCGATGTGAGAAACAACAAGTAAGCAATAAACATCAAACAAGTTAAGCATAACCAAATTTATTCCATAACGATATTTTTTCGGGCGAGAAGTGCAGCACTATAAAGCGCGAAGCTCAGAAATGATGCTCGAATTGTCTGTGTGTGCATATTAACGCTACTTTCATATTGAATTTGCTTTCGATCAACGCGCACTACGATGAAAAATGCACCATAGGTATAGGTTATATAAATACGAAAATATAAATATTATGAATTTTACATTCAGTCGTTGAATAATACCATGGTGGTAATATGTTACGCTGAAAATATCAATACATCAGCGAATATGTAAAAGCTACCCTATTAAGGAGAGTTCTTTCTGATTGATTATGGTGATTGATGTCTGAGACAAATATTTACAGTGCGGAGATCGGCCAACAGTTGATTGGAGTATTAATCATCAATGTCAGCTTTTATGGTGAATGGAGTGATTGAAAGCCGAAAAATAGAACATTTGAATAGCTTTGCAATCAGACCCGTCATACACATGCTACTTCCCTTAATAAAGTAGATGTGCTGCTTGACATTCTTGGTTGCGGCTACTAATTGGGTTCGTGTGTTGCTTTGTGTGTATTATGTGAATGCCGTGAATTTTGTAGGACATATTATGATTTAAAGTGGTGCGACATGAACGTGACTAAAGCTTGTGTGCTCGACTGTAAGCTGTCTCTATTCAATTTCTACACGTATACACTTGTGTTTCTTCATGTAAAATACATATTTCCTACTCATATACATTTGTTTTTCTGGTGTAAACTTGCGATTAAAAACATACGTTTTACGACAGTACCCACAGAAAAAGTACAATCTGTTTCGTGCTGTTTCGCAAGCGTGCAGAGGAAATCAGGTCCCAGCTGGGCACGCTTGATCATCTGTTGACGACTGTAGAATTGGTGTCTATTATCGTGAACCTGTCGCTCCAGGATTACACAGACCTGTTTAATTGGATTTAGATTTAAGATATGCTTGCGAGGCGTTTAAAATAATCAGACGCTGTGCTCAAGCAGCTGCAGCTCCAAACCTTGCTATCTACGTCTAGCACTGCCTCATGCTGCTCATCTATCTGCTGCCGCCTCGAATGCCTTTGCTGCATTTAACTCGGTCATTTCATGCTGTTTCGCATCTGCAGTATCTAATCCTGCTTTTTGTGCTTTGTGTTGAACAAAGACAAACTCAGTAAACGAATGTCGCTGGGTCCGCAAAAGCAGATTTGCGTTATCGAAATCGCCCCAGGAACGTAATCACATTTTAAAGCTCTCCGCAATTGGTCCCGAGCGTATAGGTGAAATACGGAGTAACCGAATATTTTTCAAAGGTTGACAAGTTTGTGTAACATCGTTATGACAAGCTTTTAATATATTAAAAATCAACATCGTTTTGATACTGTACACCGTGACGCTCTAAGCGTGCTGCTGACGTATTACTTGTGTGGACTAGTGTGACTTGTGATGTTGTGCTACCTTCATGCACATATGTGAACATGCCATCTTCGTGAAGTGATGTTATCCTTTTGTCGAGTCACCCCAAAACAACGGCGTGTTGGCCTCCAAAAGGCGCAATTAAATCTCATTTGGTTTTGCTAGTACGTTTAGATCTAAACCTTCTCTACACTTCGCTCGTCACTTGCATTGATCTGAGTTGCACAAGTAATGTACTATCCAAGCCAAAAAATTATCACCGGACGACAAAACGAAGTAGAAATATTTGGAG
>JAADXH010000390.1:0-24146 GCA_023337595.1 Globisporangium camurandrum
GATTTCGAAATGACGCCACGCGTTGTAAAAATGAACGGGGAATTCAGTGAAAGCATTTATTACAAAAACGACCTTGTCAATTTTTTTAATTACGAATCTTACCGATGTGCGGACATACTTTTGCGCACAAGGAAAATTAATAATTTACAAATAGACTTCAAAGTATAAATAATTTGACAAGAATGGACGGTACATCTGTTCTTTAATTGGTCCTTCACCCAAATATCCAAAAAGCATTTTCTGAATCGTGAACGAAGCAACCGAGCACAAAATGTTGGGGTGCGGACAAACTTTTGCGCAGCACTGTATTTACAAGTAGTCAGTCTTCTTGCGAGCCGTAAATACACAAAAGTGCAAAAAATCGGTGAGAGCAGAGAGAGCCTTTAAATAAAGTTGCTTGGAAGTAATCGCAGAAAATAAATTATTTAACAAGCAGGAAATATAATGACTAACAAGCAGTACAGTAAATATATTGTAATATATCTAGCATCTATCTTATCTGATTATCGTATTCGTCATCGTGCCAGGGGCGACAAGAGATCCCTCGTCTTCGTTTCGGGGCGACAGGGAATGTATTAGTTTCATTGATTATCAATTTGGCGACAGTGACACGGCAACATTCAATTTGACTGACACAAACGACATGGACATTGAGGGATTGACATTGCGTAAGTGTACATTTTCCTACGCTGGCCTGAATTTGAACGGCAACCCTATTTATGTTTAAAACCATTATTACATAGTGAACTGTTCGGTGATAGAGACACAGAATGCATATATTCATATTAAATAATTCCGGTTAAATACCGATTCTCATTTTGGCGACAATGACACAGCAACATTTGATTTGACTGGCACAAACGACATCGACATTGCTGAGTGCACGTCCGTGTGCACATCGATAAGCAACGATAACCAACCTCTACGGACGGCATGGCGCTGGCAACGAGTTTGCGTGACGAGCGCGAACGCGCCGATAGCACAGATGGAGACACACAGCGAGCAGCCAAGCGCACGAAGCACAGCAGCAAGGACGACGATGCAACACCTCGCAGGCGCGTGTTGGCGCATCCGTACGGCGTCAAGCCGATTGGGAATTTTTACGACGACATGGACAAGGGCATTCGCGACTGCCGCGCATCGGGGCTCGGGAAGCTTGCGCTCTTGTCGGACGAGCACTTGCTTGGGCTGCTCAACCATCTGTCGGCCACTGACCTCAGTCGCTTGGCGCTCTGCAGCCGCGCGTGCTACGTCTACAGCTCGCACGACGAGCTCTGGCGCGTGCTCGTGCTCGAAGAGATGGAAGGCGCATTCGATGCACGCACGACGTGGCAGGACTCGTACATTGCAACGACGTGTGCGCGGCGTCTTCCGCCCAAACAGCCGCCGCAGTGCACGCCGATCGTCGTCGCTGGCGTCTACTCGGACCTGCTGTTCCAGTCGTTCTATTGCGCTGCGGCACCGATCGAAGCCAGTTGGTTGTCAGTCGAGACGATCGAGCGTCATAGTGCTCTGGACTTGAGCGTCGCAGCATTCAAGCAGCAGTACGAACACGCGAATCGGCCGGTGATCCTCACGGATGCGATTGCAAATTGGAACGCCCTTACGCAATGGACCGACGCGTACTTGGTCGATCAATGCAAGCGCCAAACGTTCTACGCAGGCGGGTACCAAATCCCAATCGATCGCTACTTGCACTACAGCCGGACGCTTATCGACGATCAGCCGCTGTTTGTGTTTGACAAACATTTTGGGACAAGCGTCCCGCAATTAGCAACTGATTATAGCGTTCCTCCATACTTTCAGGACGATCTGTTTAGTCTTCTAGGCGCTTCAAAGCGTCCAGACTATCGATGGCTCATTGTCGGACCTGCCAAGTCAGGCTCGTCGTTCCACATTGATCCGAACGCAACGAACGCATGGAATGGCGTCGTCCGTGGCGCCAAGAAGTGGATCTTGTTCCCACCGGACGTCGTGCCGCCGGGCGTCCACCCATCGGAAGATGGCTCGTCGGTCTCGTCGCCCGTGTCGCTGATCGAGTGGTTCGTGACGTTCTACCCACAGATCAAGAAGCTTCCACCGCATCAACGACCACTCGAAGGCGTTTGTAAAGCCGGGGAAGTCGTGTTTGTGCCCCATGGGTGGTGGCATTTGGTACTGAACCTGGACGAATCGATCGCGGTGACGCAGAATTTTGTCTCCGCGTCGAATGTGCGGAGTGTGTTGCGGTTTTTACGGGACAAACCCGACCAAGTAAGTGGGTTGCCGCACGCCAAGCGGCCGGAATTGTTTCATCAGTTTTGTAATGTGTTGAAGACGCACGATCCGACGCTGTTTGCAACAATCGAGTGCGAGTGGAAAGACGAGGAGGCACGCAAGAATCGAAAAAGCAAGTGGGAAATGCTGTTGCAATCCAATGGACCGACGATGACGACTGGCGATGCGACCGACGAGAGTTTGGAAGGAGAGACAGCAAAGCCATCGGTATTTGGCTTTGGGTTTACGTTTGAGTAGAGACGAGCGTCAACAAATAAACACGAGGCCGACAATGCTAAAAAGACTGAATGCACGCACACATACGTTGTGTTCATCGTTCAGTATGTGTTGGTTTGATTTGGAATGTTGTGTATGTAGAGGATACCGGTATGGTGATACTGTACCGGTACGTTTCGTGTAGTCATTCAACAATTGTATTTACAGTTATCAAGCTATGCATACCGGTTATTGCAAGAATGACGAGTCAGTCGTGAAAAGCAAAATTGCACCGACGACGACTGCAATCGCTCGTACGCGCATTCGCTTGAAGAGCTACTATTGCCACGCACGCTGTCGCTTCATCCTCCGGCACGCGTGTGTGATTCTGCGCACACTGACACGTCGAGCTACACGCGTAGCAACAACATCGACTCTTATCAACACACGCACACACACATTCCGTCTATTCATCGTCATCAACGACAATTACAATGACGTGGGTCGACGCACTCGACGATCTGTTTACGTTCGTTGATGGCAAGAGCCAGTTCTACCTGCGTCGCTCGGGCGCACTCGCGCACTTTAGTCGCGGGCAGCTCGTGATGTGGAAGCTCATTTGCGCTACGATCGTGTACGTTTCAGCTGCTGTCGTCGATTTGCGTCGGCTGTGTGACTGTTTGCTAGACGTACTCACGACCGCCTGCTGCCTACTGATCGACACGACGTACAATCGCGCACAGCTTCATGCTCTCGGTGTTCATTCCGAGCATCTGCCTCCCGTGGGAAGGCTTCACGAGCACGGGGACCGAGAAGATCCCGCCGCTTTTGTACCTCGCACCACTGACAGCACTGTTCTCCGTCATTTCGCTCTGGGTGCGTTTGTTGTTGCGTTGACCCGCTTATAGTCACTCTTGTTGCTCATTTGTGCCACTTATCACCAGGTCTCGGCAGTGCATTTGTACCAACCGACGTTCACTGGCCCACGATTCTTGTCGTACCATAAGAAACCATATGCGTGTTCGTGGGAGATGCTCGATTGGATTCTATACGAGTGCTCGTCGACTGGGACGCTCGTTGCATTTGTGACGTTCTGGTAATTATTTCGTGCGTGGTTCTTTACACGAATCCATTCAATGAACTGACAAGCAATATGTTACAAATTGGTACAAATTGTCACAATTGCAGGATCATGACATTCACAAAAGCAGAAGAAGACGTCTCGGGGATCCGTGTTGAAGCAGTCGTCGTGCAATTTGCAGTCGTTGCGGTCGATTTTTACCACACGACGCCACAATTCAAGTCAAATCACGTCCTGTTGGCGCTTTTGTGGCCGTCGACGTGGCTGTCGATCCAGCTGTTGTGGGTCGTCGGCGGCCACCAACCGACGAACCAGCTGTTCAACTTTCATACGCACACGGCGCCGCTGTCTGCGCTAGGGTTCTTCCTCTGTACGATCGCATCGTTCTTTTTCCTCCAGTGGCTCGCACGCTGGCTCCAACGCTACCACGAACGCCGTGCGCGTGACGTTGCAGTACTCAACGACACGACGCAGGACGTCGACTCGTCGTATATTGGGTCGCCGACGCACGAGAACGTCCGCATGACGCAATTTGAGCTCATGATCGAGTCGTCGTCGCATCGGCTGTTGCGTCAACTGTCGTCAACGTCGAGTGGCAATGGCGGCGGCAATGACAATGGCACGAAGAACCACACGGATGGCCGCAACATCGTCCCGTCGCAAGTGCAACTCGCTCCAGATACGACAGCGACGATCCACATTCGACCGACGAATCCGGTCGTACTAACGCCATCGAGCAGTTGAATGTTGTTTGTTTGATTTGTAACAGTAAGAGCGTAATACAAGTGTTTGTACATCGTCTACTGGTTGAGAATCGCATTTGTAACATACCGTATTACATGTACAGTATAATTCGACACACTACAGCATTTGACAGCGCATTTGCTACTTTAATCGACATTGACTACGACTTGCAGTCACTACAAAATCATGTTGAGTTTCGCGCTTGTTTGAAACAATTTTCCTGTCTAGCCATATATATTAAGCAATATTTAATACTTAAGCTTTTGTAATTTTGTGAGGAGCTGATCGAAGCACGACGACGTCAGCCATTTTTGCTCTTGTTGTTGTCGCAGTCGCCTGCGCACGTCCTTCCTCGCAGCGATAGCGTCGTAGTATTCGTATCGTGCGCGCACAACCCACCACCACTACTGACCGAGCAACATGGCTGCGAACGTGCCACAAAGCGACTTTTACGACGTACTTGGCGTGCCACGCTCTGCGACAACCGATGACATCAAAGCTGCGTACCGCAAGCTCGGTGCGTGCCTTCTGTGTTGATCGATGCATGATTGGTACTGCTATACAACACCTGCAACTAACATCACTCTTCTTCCTGCCTGTGCGTGCGTGTTCGAATGACACACGCAGCGCTCGTGCATCACCCCGACCGCGCCAAGAGCCAGGGCAAGAGCGACGACGACAATGACAAGGTACATGGCGTGGTGTGTGTATGCTGTGTACAGTCGCGCATCTTCTACGTGCTGGTACTGCCACACACTCACGCGTGCACGTCCATTGTCTCTTTGCCACCCAACCGACCCACAGGCACAGATCCTGCGCATCAATGCAGCGTACGACACTTTGAGCGACGCGACAACGCGCATCAAGTACGACCTCGACGTGTTTGGGGCGTCATCGAGTCCAGACTACACGCCCGTCGGTGGAAGCGCGAGTGGCTACAAAGCGATGACTGCGAGTGACGTCAACAACATGTTTTCTGGTCTCAACTCGTACGAGCGCTTCACGACTGCGCAGTACCACGCACAGCGATCGCAGCGCGCACCTGCAGCAATTGGACGACGACGCACGGAGTTCCACGAACGCAAAGCCTTTCGCGCGAACCAGCTCCCGAAGCAGTCGGCATCCGTTGCGTGGCTCGCATTCCCTGTCGTCATGCTCGCACTCTGGGGCTTCAACGTCAGTTCGATCAAAGAGAAAGCACGAGAAGCCAAAAAGTACTGAGACGCACAATGACGATCGCTAGTGTTGTGTTGTGATATGTGTGTGTGGTTATCGATTTCCATATACCGGTATAGAGTTGCAAAATTTCACAATTACAGGTTACAAAAAACAAAATATACAATTCGCACTAATTATTGTTGTGTATTGTTGCGTGTTGTTGCTTTTTTTACCACTCGATCCAAAGCAATCTCCTGTCACCTCCTGCGCTTGCTTCTCCTATTCCTTACAGCTCACGCTCAAACACTGCAGCAGCGCCCATGCCAGTGCCAATGCACATCGAGATCACACCGTAGCGCTGGTTTGTGCGCTTGAGTTCGTGCAACAGCGTCGCCGTTTGACGCGCACCGGTGCACCCGAGGGGGTGGCCCAACGCAATGGCACCGCCTTTCGGGTTCACTTTCTGCATCGGGATGCCCAACTTCTTTACGCAGTACACTGCTTGGCTCGCAAACGCTTCGTTGAGCTCAAACACGTCGATCTGGTCAATCGTCAAGCCCGCTTTGCGCACGGCTTCTGGAATTGCAACCGCGGGTCCAATGCCCATGACCGACGGTGGGACGCCTGCGACTGCGTACGACACGAACCGACCGAGAATGGGGAGCCCCAAGTGCTTTGCGACCGACCGGCGCATGAGCAACACGGCGCCGGCGCCATCGCTGACTTGCGACGAGTTGCCGGCGGTCGTCGTGCCGTCCTTCTTGAAGACCGTGCGGAGCTTCCCGAGGCTTTGAGCAGTCGTGTCGCCACGGACGCCGTCGTCCTGGGCGATGATCACGGACTTGTCGTTGCCGTCCTTGTCTTTCAAGATCGTCGACACGGGCGTGATTTCGTCCTTGAACCAGCCGTTCTGTTGCGCAGCAGCGGCCTTTTGGTGCGACGCAACTGCCAGTGCGTCCTGCATGTCGCGCGTGACGCCAAACTGCTCGGCGACGTTCTCGCTCGTCAAGCCCATGGGGATCGTACAGTCCATTGCGTCCTGGACCTGTCCGATCTTCTCCCAATTGACCGTCGGTGCGTCCTGCCCGATCGCCGCGAGTGACATGCACTCGACACCAGCAGCAATGCCGACATCGTAGTGACCGGCTTTGATCGCTGCAACGACGTCTGCAACGGCCTGCAAGCCCGAGCTGCACTGACGGTTCACGACGTGCAGTGGGACCGTGTGGGGGATGCCCGCAGCGAGTTGCGCCATGCGCGCCATGCCGGCGCCAGCGCCCGGCTGCAGCACGTTGCCGACGACGATGTCGCCGACGATCTTCGGGTCGATCTTTGCTTGCTTGATCACGGCCTGGAGCACGTGGCCGAGCAGCACGTCCGGCGTCGTGTCCTTGAAACCGCCGCGCTTGGCTTTCGTGATCGGCGTGCGGAGCGCCGAGACAATCACGACGTCCTCCGTGACGGGCGATGCACCAGCACCAGCGCCTGGCTGGCCCTGCTGGACGTGCGAGCGGATGCGTTCAATGCGGTCCATGGTGGTTGTGGTGTGTTGAGAGAGAGGGTCGATAAGATGTGGTGGTGGCAGCGTCGGAAGCGAAGGTGATTCGGAAGTGAGCTCTTTGCTTTGACGATCCGTTTTTGGCGTTTGCTCACGGTTTTTTGCTGCATCAACAGTTTTAGACGTTGAAGAAAACTTGTCGAGTCAAACGATTTAAAAGCCGAATTTAATTTCTTTTAATTACTTTGATTGCTTACGACGCTTGAAGTCTGCAAACACCAATGCGCCGTCGCGACAACGACGAGGTTGACGAGGTCGACCAGGTCGGCGGCAACGACGAGTCTGATGACATTGCGCTGCACTCTGCCGATCATCACAGCAGTAGTGACAACTGCGACAACTACTGCGACGACTGCAGCTTCTTGCAGCCGCACTCGGTTGCAGCAGCATCCGATTCCGATGGGGAAAGCGTCAACAGAACGAGCGACGACGACGGCATGGACGTCATGGACGCATTCGAAGATTTCAATCTCCGAGTGCGCCTTACTTGCGCTGTGATTGTACTTGAGCTACAGCAAGAGCTTGCCGTAGCGACGCACTCACACGGTCTGCATCTTGCTTTTATGCGATGGATCGATAGGCACAGCGGCGCATGCACACGCTACTGGAGCGCACTGAGCGACAGGTACTACCACTCGATGAACAGCAATTCTACTGTATCGTACGACATGCTCACAACCAGTGTCTATGGATGCATCGTTCACTCGAACGCAGCTCTTTGAGCCACTTGCGTCGTCATCGGACGCGAACGAGCGTCCAGTCGAACGTGCACCACCGCAGCCAACGTACATGAGCGACAGCGCTCGACTCGCAAAGCCGCCGCAGCTGCAGCACTGGCAGCGCTCGTTTTCGTATCTGCTTGTAGCCGGCAGCGCGATGCTTGCAGAGCCCAGCAGCGACCACATCTGCGTGCTGCCCGGTCACGCGTCTGGCTCTATTGCTGCACCTCGAGCCACAAACGACAATACCACTGCGTCGCTCGTCGTGTCGGGTCGATCCTGTTGGATCCTACCAAGCGACGCAAGCGCCTGCAACGAAGAGATCTTTGCCATGTGCGCCGTCTGGCTCTATTGATTGTAGCTACTGGCTCCACTAGACTCACGCTACTGTATATGAAAACTGGCTCTCTGAGCAGCGATGGCGTGATGGAAGAAGTGCTTGCGCAGGACGTTTCTTGCGACGTCGCGTGGCAGGAAGCACTTCGTATCCACAACAGCTGCGCGTCGCCTCGGACAGCGCAACGCAGCGACGTCGTCGACGCGTTGACGCGCGATGCGTTCACACGCACAATTGCGCCGCAAACGACAGCGTTCGTCCAGTTGCTGTTGCAGCAACAGCAGCTGCTGCGCTGCAACCAGCGCGAGCGATTGGAAAAAGCTACACGATGCGCTGTCGAAGCACAAATCGCAGCTGCTTGTGCCGCGCAGCTGCAACAAGAGCGCGCAGCAGCCGTTGCAGCAGCTGAGAGCGCAGCTGAGAGCGCAGCAGCAGATGCACAAGCGCTCGAACTCGAGACGCAGCGCGAACGCGAGCGACTGGAGCAAGTGCAACAGCAACAGCGCGACGCGAACGACGTGGAGGAAGTGCGCATTCGGACACTTGCGTACTCGCACGCGCGCGAGTGGCAGCAGCTCAACGTCAAGAGCAAGAGCAAGAGCAAGGGCTTTGCGCATCGCGGGCGGCAGTTGTGCGTTTGTTAATCTCTAACAGTGCGCATTGTAGAGCGGTAGACGATCGAGCGACTGACGCATGCGGTCGTTCGCTCTTGTCGTTCTTGTGATGCCGTACAGAACGTACTTGAAACCAGTGTTGACTGCCAAAGTACGCGATGGTTGGCGTTTGCTGAGTTGATCTGGTTCCAACCTCCAAGTCCGAGTGATTACTGACTCTATCTGTCTGACTGCCTGCCTGCAGGACGCATTCGATACTGTGCGGAGTGAACCATCGCGCACTGTGCGCACATCGAGCCACAAAGCGCCGCAGCAACCGACTCGCACGCGCCCAACGTCTGCAACCGCATCGATTGCATCGCTACTACACCACCAACTAAAGCAACAACAGCCGACAGCGCCACTCAAGCAACAACAGCAACAGCAACAGCAACAGCATCAACCATCGAGTCGACTGCAGTCGCCGCCACGCGTCCACTTGCCACGTATCAATCCCATCGCGGCGGCTGCGGCAGCTGAGAGCGGCCGGACGTGCTTTTCCCATCGACCAGTTGACGACAGCGACCGACCAACAAACACGATCGTCCACCGATCGCGACCAGCTGACGTCTACACCAGTTCGCCCTATCGGATACCGTCAGTAGCGACGACTTCAGCAGCCAAACAAACGACGACAAAGCGATCGAAATCCAAGCAAGTAGGATTGCGATAACACGCACAACACTCTCTCCTGTCCTCTTCTCCAGCTGCATGCGTACTTAGCTACCTGCGTACTTTGCTGCAAATCCGTTTTTGGTCTCCTGCGTACTTTGTCACAAATCCGCACTTAATCCCCTGCGTACTTTGCGGCAAATCCGCACTTAGTTGCGTGCCGCGTCCCACTTCTCGCCGCGCATCACGGCTTCAATCTGTTCGACCGTGCGCGGGACTTTCGTCATGTTCTCGACGCCCGTTGCCGTGACAATCACGTCCGACTCGATCCGGATGCCCCCCGTGCCACGGAACCGCGCGAGCATCTCGCGATTGATAAACTTTGCAGTCTCTGCATTTGCGAGCAATTCGTCAAGTTGTGCGTCAATAAAGTAACACCCTGGCTCGACAGTAAACACGACATTTGGTTCCAATTCTTTCACAAAGCGCAATTTCGCAACCATCTTGCGCGTCGAGCGTTCGTAGCCGGGTGGAAACCCACCGACATCGTGCACGTCGAGCCCCAACACGTGGCCGAGACCATGTGGGTAGAAGAACGCAGAGATCTCGTGGTCCATGAGTTCATCGACGGTTCCGTTCTGGAACAAACCAGCTTCCAACAAATGTTGCGTCAACACGCGATGCGACAGCAGATGCAATTCTAGATTTGTGACCCCGGGGCGAATCGCTGCGAGCACTGCATCGTGCGCTTTCAACACGCCGTCGTAGATGATGCGCTGGTCGCGACTGAACGTCCCACCAATTGGGAACGTGCACGTAATGTCGGACGCATACCCATGGAGCTCCGCGCCCATGTCGCATAAGAACAACTCACCGTCTACCAGTTGCTTGTCGTTCGGTGCGCCTGCGTGGCCATAGTGAAGCGCCGATGCATTGTGGCCGCTGCCGCAAATGCACGTGTACGCGTGCAAGCGTGCGCCACCGCGGCTGTAGCACGCGTGGAGGAACGCGGCCTCTGCGTGGAACTCCATCTGGCCCGCGCGCGTCGTCTGCATCACATGGACGTGCGCTTGGGACGACAGTGCATTCACAAACCGCATCAACGCGAGCTCCTTGTCGCTCTTCACGTAGCGACACGCGACGAGCACTGGATGCAGCGCTGTCGTATCGACCTGGAACGCATCGATGCCGTCAAATGTCGACGTCGTGACGGTCGAGAGACCGCTGTCCCAATTGCGGCCAAACAGCACAAACAGCTTGTCGACACTGTAGCGTTCGCCTAACACAGCAGCGAGTTCATCGATGTAATACACGTCGTCGACCTTGTAGTGCGCTTTGAAATACGCTAGCGGCTTGCGGTCGCCGCACCACAACTCCCACTCGGCGCTCAGACGCGGGACGAGGAGTACCGACTTGCGCGTCTGGACGTCGATGAACCCTGCGCAGCCAGGCTCGCGGACGCCAAACAGGTGCTGGAAAAAGCTCTCTTGACGGAACGCGTACTGCGTGTCCGTGTCGTACCGATCGACCTCGTCGCCGCCGTGCAGCAGCAATGCTGATGCCGTCGATGCGGCCGACGGGTGCGCTGCCAGAAACGTGTCGAGTGCTGTCTCCCGGTGCTGCACGTGCATCGTGTAGTCGATCGGGAAGAGTTCGTAGTCGTGCGACAAATCACCGCCGCCATTCTGCAGACTGTGGATCTGGTGGCGATGGTGGCTGTGCCCGTTCGCGTGGTCATGGTGATGCCCATTGTCGTAGTCATGACGAGGAGCTGCTGCTGCAGTCGTTGTCAACGTTGGTTTGACCGACGCGGCGCGCGTCTTTTGGAGGTAGACGATCGAGGCAGCGGCTGCGGCCGCTGCTGTCGCGGACAGCAGGCCCTTGATGTCGTCGCCGCTTGGCATATCGTCGCGGAGTTGCTATTCTGGTGGTGAACGCGTGACGAGATCTCGCTACTTGTTGGCTTGTTCGACAGTGACGACTTCGACGAAATGTGTGATTGGAAGGGCTTTTCGTACTTTTCTCATCAAATTATTTATATTTGCATTAGCTAAATAAGTGTCGCATGTTAGAGATAGATGCATTTTCTTAATGTTGGTGTGAAAAATCAAAATATCGATTTCCCGTTTCATCGCAAAGTGGGCAAATGTACAATATAAACACGCAGAGCGGGAGAATGCGAAGTTGATTGAGCACACAGGTAGAACGAGCGATTGGGTCGTTCCGCTATCAGAGAACAAGGGATCAGAGGGCGGCACCCCTAGAAACGGCTCGATCGCGTGTTAGTTTAGGGTCGTATCAGCCCTCGCACCACTAGTCATGTGTGACGCGATAGTGCATGTCGACTCGAGGCAAATTGTCGTGTAGAGCTTGTAGCACTCCGACGACCATCTGCCGTGGTTTTGAATAGTTGGCCTGTCGACACACCCGCAGTGAGTGCGAGCCACAACGGTGAGGTTGGTCGCCCGTAGCGTGGGCCCCGCACTTGATAGCACCAGCCACTTGAGCTGTGGAGACACAGGACGGCGAACGGCCTTCTTCGCACAGCGCCGCTGGGCTATGAATAGAGCAACCTGTGCGTACAAGACGCAACATGAGAGCTCCGGCGACAGAGCAGAGCGCTGGGTACCCAGAGCGTTCGAGTTATTGAACTGTTGACGCTCCGGGTTGGTTGGTTTTCGAGTTGTCGCATTGTTGACGCTCCTGATTGGCTGGTTATTGAGCCACGTAGCGTCAAGTAGACTGCTTGAGCGGCAGCGGGAGATGATGTTGATTGTCCCTGAATGTCGACCACAACAAGGGCACAAGCATTGATGGAAAATAACTTAATCTTCGTTCCAGTCACTGCCACGACGCCAAATCGACGTAGGAGGAAAAACAAAGACAGACACAGAACGCTCCAAAGGGCGAGATCGGCGCGGCGCTCTAGGTTGAGCGAGCTGTACACAGCGTCAGCTCGAGATACACTCGCGCCTTGTGGTGTTACGGAGCGTTGAGGAATCCCCTTAAGCAGCAAGCTGATCTGTGGATGGTTTGATAGGAATGTGTGTCCGTCCGAGGCAAATAAACGACAAATGCCGTGGAGAACTACAGTTGTAAGTGCGGACTTCAGCCCAGTCTGAGCAGTAAATGCGATCGTGTGGCAGTGAATGACAAATCTCTCTACGAATAAATTTGCGGACCCAGGATTGACACTAACAGGAAGACGTGTGTGGCGTTGGCTCGGCGCCATGATCGCCAATTCCAAAATACTGTGGCGTACTTGGCAAATGTGGAAGTGTCAACGGAGTGTGCTCGCAAACAGCATGCCACAAACTCGAAAAGACCGTGTGGTTCCCGGGCGCCTGGTCATGTGACCAGCCATGACTAAGAGATGCAAGCTGTGAGGATGAGGACCGGGAACGGTTAATCGAGAACCAAGATCAGTGTGGACGTTGTCCACGCCACTATTGTGCGACGACGAAATACTCAAGCACGTCTGTGCACTCAATGGCCAGCAATACGCAGTTGCTCTTGAGCGCGATGGTTCTTCGAGCTCATTTTGGATGTCACGTCACCGCGGACGTATTGTAAATTCGGAAATGGG
This sequence comes from Globisporangium camurandrum, assembly GCA_023337595.1. NCBI lineage: Eukaryota > Oomycota > Peronosporomycetes > Pythiales > Pythiaceae > Globisporangium > Globisporangium camurandrum. The sequence continues at coordinate 12,921 of JAADXH010000390.1, forward strand.
CGTGCAAAAGGTTTTGTGGCGCGATCCATACAAACGATCACTCCAGAAGCAGACTACATATGCAATGGAAACAAGCTCTCGAAAATTGATTTCAAAGTTTTTGCACTCGTCAACTTGAAATCAACAATCATCCTCATTATTGGCGGCAAAAATGCGTGTGTGAAATAACGACGTTTGTGGATGTCGAGGGCGCGGAGGCCGTTGTCGGACGCGTCTATTTCGACGACGACATCTGGAACCATGAGAGCATGGAAGAATCGCATGATGACGCCATTGACGTCGTCCGCGTGGAGAATGCGCCACCATCAAAGCAAATCTTGTCTCATTGACTCGGATACTATACATCTCGATAGAACCTGGGTTGTGTTTGAACTGAGTGCGAAGTCGCTACAAGAACGGACGTGCCGCATGGACGCATATTGCGATGAGACGCAGCGACCCCACGAGTAACAACTATTTTCGCACCGGATTTGTCAAATAGTGGATGGCTTCGCGTTCTTGACCACAGGCATGGACACCGTTCGGGCGATTCTATCAACCTGCAAACCGAGCACCTCGAGTGATTTGTGCCATCCCGTAAACTTGTCTTCACTCACAGGTCTTGATTAGAGTACTGCAGCCATTGCACACCGGAGCGACATTTCCGTATCACGGAGAGCGTTTGTGTCACTGTCGGGTACGTACATGTGATCGTCCACCCAGGGATAAGGGAAAAGTTTCGGCGTGGCCGATTTGCCATGGAGATGGCTGATTGCACCGTTGAAAACGGTGTAATAGCCGGGAGACCCAGTCTAGCCGAATGCGGATGCGAGCTCAATGACAAGAACTTTCTCCTCCTTGATCGCACCAGCAAAAATATGCACGCTAAAGCTGTGGATGCTTATGTGGTGAATCGCAGGCGAGAGATCGCATGTTTTTATTTCGACGCGCTCTTCGCTGCCATGAGGTCGTGGTGCATGTTGAAGACGCATAGTCTAACTCACGACCGACTTGCATTTCTTGTACTCAGCTTGCTTAATGTCTCGCAGATCTGTGACGTCAAGGACCGAATCGCCCTCTGCGTACGAACGGTCGTGATTTGTCCGCCCAGTCGTATGACTGCCAGCCTTGTCGACAATTCCGGATGTGCTTTCAAAACTATCTGGCCAGAGTGGAAGCATACTGAGGTCAAGAACATTCAGCGATAGACGCCCCGGTCTTTGTGCAATTTTTGCGTAGTTCATTGAGTCGATCTCTCTCCAAGCCATGATTGATCGGTCGCTTCAGTGTTGACCGGGACGATGTCCTTGTTCGGTCTGTAGTCGTTCGATGGTTGATGACGGACGAGCTCCACAAACATTGGCAATGGCATGCGTGTTCGACAAATGGGCTTCTGCTGTAAATAAGGAGAAACATCGGGCCGCTGGTGCATGATTCGCGTACAGGAAAGTCGGTCGCATGAATGTCGATTTAGACGCAACGCAAAGCGCGAGAGAGTGAGCGCTGGCGTAATTTCGACCATGTCAATTGCCGTGTTGAAGAATCGGTCAAGAATGTTTCTAACCATGCATTTGTAGGTAATACTAAATTTGCAGAGAGACATTTGTTTTTATCAAAACATATACTCAAGGACAAACGTTTACGCACACCCACAAATAAGTCCATAGTTTGCAAGCCACAACGAGTTACATCATGCTATTTAGATATGATGTTTTAGTGACAGCGACGAGTGGATAGCACCGACAAGCAACGTGCAATTCGCAGTTTACGATATGGCTCCAATATAAAATGTGGGAATCGACGATGGGACAAAAAACCAAGTATATCTCCCATTAATGATATATATTACATTAAATGACTGCAACTTTCGAGGCACGAAGTCTGTTTCGAACACGGTCTTTAAAACTATATTTGGAAAATAACGTACGTTACCAGATTGCGTGATTACATTCATTTTCAGCATAGGCGCGCCAAATCAGCTGTTGTGCAGCAGTATCATAACTACTTTGCTTTTGTATATAATTAAGAAACGTTATAGTACTTGTACACTAGCAAATGAAGTTCTACTTGGCTTACCCTAGAACTTTAAGCACAACCGCCCACAAGTGCAATTCATACCGCGTAGGCTTAGTAATGCTATACGCTTCAAAATTTACGAGAAAACTGCATGAACATATCTTTTTAGTATTAGCACACAACAAAAAGTACAACAGAAATGACATTTTCATATTACCTCTCCGCGCCACGAAGTATGCTCGCTCGTCGAAGCTACATGCGCACAATCTCCTCTCGCACACTCGCTCTGGGACAAGTCACGTGTTATGTAATGTTTCCGTGCGTAGCGTCGAGCGTGGCGTCGAGCAGCTGGCGGCCACTGTTGAGTTGTAACGGACTAAAGGACTACCGTCGCCTTTGGTGTTGGCTGCTGAACTGCTGTGGTGCATAAATCGTAGTAGCGTTGTTGCTTTAGTCGGTTGCTACAGCACTATTGCGTGTTGTCGTAACATTGCTGCTGCTAGGCTCGCGCCGACTTGCGCTGCTGTGACGAGTTACGGTTGTCGGTGTGTTGCCGGTGTTGCAAGGCGTGGTGGCGCGATCGTTGCGATCTGCTAGACGAGCCGCGAGCTCCACTCTGATTCAGGCGTCAAACCGAGGGCCACGGTCTGCGCCTGAACGGGCTGGATTGTGACGGCGGCGCACATTTCTGCTCGAAACCGCGCCACAATGTCCATCAATCAGGCATCGATTGGTGTGGGTAAAGATAGCGACTGCAGCTAGTGGAAGAGTTGCACATCGTACCTGTATCTTGCACCGCACTGGTGCGAGCGATTTGACTTGCGTAATTATGCCTGAATGATCTCGCTCAGGCTGCATGATTCCGACGTGGTCACGCACCTGTTCCTGTCAACTTCAGACGTATTGGCTGCGTGTGAGCGATCCATTGTGCATCATTTACAACAGCGTATATCACGCTATAGTTTGCATGTAAAAAGGCACCTTGTGTATGTGGGAAGCACTTGAGGTTAGTCACGACATCTTTGCCGAAAATGTACTCGGTGACATGCGCGATGTACGAGGACGTTGTGTGACTGCGTGAACTGCTCGTGTTGCGACGCGTAGTCTGCAGTGCAAGTGCATGTCGTGGGCGATTGCAGTAACTTCACCTTTGTTGGATACTTGCAAAATTAAATAGAATTTTCCCAAATAGTCGCTGTATATCTTAAGAGATTGTACATCTCAATAAGGATTATGCGGTACTCTAGCAATTTCGTTACTACTACAAAGGATCACAATGCTTGCACAGAATTTCTAGACTTTTTTCAAACAGTGCTTTGTTAAGCGCACGCTTCCAAATTTATGTAAAAGAAAGTAGTTGACAAAGCACGAGATAATATATATGTTTTTGACTTCCCAACTGCAATCGTTATCGAATATCATCATTCACTATGTAACTTCAACGTCAGCAACAAAGATACATATCACACTTAGCGTATACCTAGATGGAATTGCTTCAGTTTATGATTATATGTATAATATTACAATAAGGTTACTAACAGGACCGGTGCATGATGTGTATTTTAGGTGCGTGGGCAGAAAATCTGACTTTTCCCCTCTAACCCAGGTGTATACGTAACCCCAGCGAATGCAAAATAAAATACATAAATATGAAAAACTCAGCCAACTACTTTACGACCGCGCATTTTGCGAGTCATTACCGACTCAACCCCTCGCCGCACAAGATCGTCACTGCCGGTGCGTTCTGCTTGAGCTTTATATGCTGCTGCCATTTTCCGCACTCTGACACGCACTTGTGCATGCTTGCGGACACTGCAAGCGCTCGTTTCGCGCACGAATCGACATGTGAGACCAAGGTATGCAGATCGGTGTGTGAGATATTTGTGTTTAAGAGCGAGATCTTGTGTTGGGAGCGTGGATCCCTTTCCCTAACGACCGCTTCGCCTTTGATGGTGACATCGACAAATCAGGAATGCTATTTATAAGAATCTGGACGCCGCCAAGCATCTGCGAACGGCTGTGCGAATGCCTAGATCACCGTTGCATCATTCGACTTGGTGCGTTTTGCGTGTGCGTGTATGCGTGTGCGTGTGACGCTAGCTATGTGTATATGTCAGCGTGTAACGCTAGCCGTGAGTATATCTATGTTGCGATGCCGAACTTTGTGTTGTTTGTGAGAGGTCTTGTTTGCTCGACGGCATTTCTTCAAGCGACTCACGTATAATCCGCTCACATTTGCGCTTGCATTTGCGATCTTGCGCGTGCGTCATGGAAGATTCGTGAACTAAGGGTGTACGAGTTCTCTGCATACTCGACTTGCCAGATTTAGAAACACACTGCTACTGCTTAAAGCCAACAGAATGGCGACGACACAGTCGGATGACAGTGATCGCGATGTCGTGTGCAGTGGCTAGGAGTACGAATACAACGAAGACGAAGTAAACTAAATCGCGTACGACGACGATGTCGCAGACGCCGCTGATATGAAGTCCTTGAAACCGGGTTAAAATCAGACTCGCAGAGCACGCTCGCCTCCGTCTAAGAAAGCGAAAATCACTGCGACGACTTCTCGCCCATCAACTCCGCGCTCGTAGACTCCGCACGTATCAAAACCACGTTCGACTCAGTCCTCAATCAGTCCTGTCTGTCCATCATTCATGGCTTGCCTGTCCATGATGTGCCCATGCCTGCTCCAGTACCATGACAGATGCGAAAGCTGTCGTTCAAGGAATCAGCGGAATCGCTAGATATGTGGCATCGTAGTTGGAAAACGATCTAGAAGTATTAATGGACCACACGAAGCGCACGTTGAGACCCTTCTGGTGCGCTACATGCTCATTGGCGCCGAGAAGAACAGGCGCTTGATATTGACGAAGTTGGGCAATGTGAACAAACCAATTCGGTATCAAATCGTAGGAAGATCTTCCAAAATACCTAACTCTACGCAAGATCTTCCAAATTACCACATGGATGGCCTGAGAAGGTACTGGGCATTGGCCAGCTTCTAAAGCGCCACACGCGAAGCACGAAGTGCGAGTTTCAGTCTGTCGTCAAGATGTCCCAACATGGGCCGCAGTAGATGCTGCGCGTCCTTCACGTCAATCACCTGCACAACCTCTCCATCTTCCACGAAGTGTTCGAGCACTACCCAAAAGCCACAGTATCGAGGTATGTTCGGTTGTGTTTTAGTTATGTATGCATCTTGGATTATTCACTGACTTTATAAATAATTCTCACAGGATCCGGCGGTGCATAGACCGCGGAAACCATGATCACATACGGTGTGAAACGCTTCCAGAGATACAACTTCCTCTTGGACCAGGTCGTCAATGTCCTACGTCACATCGTCGTCCACATCTTTAGCGTGCACAGTCGATCGGTCACGACTCGCAACAGTGACGAAGCTACGCCGAATGCTGCCAAGGCCTTTATGAATACGTACCCCGATAAGCGTCGTCACAATTGACGAACACCCCCACCCCCTTCCCGAAGAAGCGGCTGGCGCCCTGCGGATGTCGACGAAGTACACGCGGAACATGTACCACCGATTCTCGGAGCTGCTGCTGATCGACTACATCCACAATACAAACGGTAATGTCGCATAATTTGTACATAATGTGCTCATACTTTGCATATGATACGTGTATAACTCGTGTATTATGGGTCTGTTATGTACATGACGGTCACGCTTGAGGTGTCTGTGTGCATGTATAATGAGTTGCAAATAAAAATGCTTGTTCATGGGTATGGACGGGTTAGGTGCTGCCAAACCTACGAGTTTGAGGAAGGTCAAGCCGTGCAGCAGTCAAAGTCGGAGTTGAACTCGGGTTGGCACATACGACGCGGTTTAAACCCTCTAGTGCGCGAATACAGATCGGTGGTCGTTTCTGCTTGTCGTCGTCATCGACAAGGACATGTAGAAGATTCGAGAGCTGCAACAAGCGTCCCCGGAGATGCGGATTCTCATCTGCCACTTCCGTGTCATCATAAACATGAAGAAGCAACTCAAGAGCCCAGAGTTAGGCAAGGTTCCCTATGAGGATGCGCGATCGGTGGGACACATTGTGTAACCGGACATTCCCGAGTTACGCAGCACAGAGAGATGAACTAAAGACTGTGTTGATGGAAGCAAAAGTCCGAATTTTTGAATGATTAGAGTTCAGTGTTTGTGCATGTCTTACACAAACAGCTCCTATGCGAGTTTTACTATGCTATTTACTTAAGCTGAATCTTTACTAAATGAGTGATTCTGATGAATTTGAAACTGATGGTTGTCAATATCTAACTAACGAGTTGGTACCTTTTCTCTGTTGTTACTCCAGACTTTATTAATCTGTAGACATCACGCCAAAAGCCAATCAAAACGTCGAACTCGCATTTACTTGTTGGTACAGACGCAACAACAAAGTGTGTTGGCCAAGCACAAGCGAAATCGATTTTCGGTTTATAAGTTACATTTTTGCACAGTGGACAAGGGTTGGGGTGGTTTGTTGGTCAAGTGTCCAGAGAAACAAAAGGATGTCGGTAAAATCAATACCTTTCTGCAGTTGACTTGCGTATTTGCGGCACCTAAACGCCACCCGACACAACAGGTTTGCCCCACCATTATGCCTGCTGTTCAAAATTACCAGGATTGTATTTCTCAAAGCAAAGTGCGCGAGTTACACGTAACTTCACATGTTTACCCAACCAAGACAATAAATGGACATTTTTGAGATCTCCTATATATCTAATCTCAACACTTATGCGCTGTTGTTTTATATAGTTGGGTGCTACATTGAGCGCTTTTCTAGCGCCTTTTGACACTCTTTCCTCTGGTGTGGTGCATATGACCTTATAAACTAATGTGCCTCGCTGGAATCAATCTAAAGAAATATGCATGAATGCCTATACACTTTAAAAGTAAATTATTTTCTTGTCGTATTCCACAAAGGACTCATTTATTGTTAGTACAACTATTATTCAGCGACACAATTAGTAGCTCATGTAGATAGTTATCCAAATAAATATTTTGTAGCACGAGTAATGATTCTATATACTGGCGGTGGCAAATTATGAAATCTTGTATCACGCTTTAAATACTTGCGATTGAACGATAAACGCATACATTAATCATCAAAATTTAAAAGTGATAAATCATAGCACAAAGTGGGTGGGAGGAACGAGAATGCATTTTGGTGTATCTTGAAGTGGATTAATTCAATTGAGGTCAATTATAAAAGCGGCACTGTTTGGTAATATGTGTTGTATGCACAATACCTGAAAGAAAGACGAAAGATTTTTGCTCGCACGTGCTGAACGTCTATTCTCGAAATTGAAAGACAATTGGGCCAATCACAACTCTCCGATTTGGCTGCAAGATCGCATTTCCTGTAATCATACTTACTACGTAAGATTATTTACTTGTGTAGTAGGAAACGGTTTGGATTGCCAAAAATGAATTCAATGTACCATTGCTTTGATTGTATACACTTATATTTATCTCGTCTAGGACATTTCGGCACCTAAAGAGGGAAACACATTCGAGACGATTCTTTCTTATTAGCTTTATATATTCTGCTGATTAAGCCTGAGGTTGATTCGCCTGGATAATGTACTAACTTTCCATTTAATAAATCAGCATCTCCTTTGGACTTCGACCATTTAGCCTTCAAAAATGGTACACACATAATCTACTACATTCAAGCACCGTTGATTTAAATATATAATTCTTATGTACATTGATGGTGAGGGCATATACAAACACTCGGTACATCAGTTGTTTCTGAGACGAAGTAGTTCTTATGACTCTATTTGTATTATTTCAGAGAGTACTATATTTACGACCTAATGTCAGTGTTGTATGCGGTATCAAGGCAAACCATCTACTATATAAAGTACTGTATTTGATGACGAGTCAGTATTACATATGTGTACACGGCGCATTTGTCGATTCTAGTTTGACCATTTCTCACTTTTATTGTACATATATACTTATTCAAGCTATACTGTAAATTGATATAATTTTGAGACTCCTTATTTTGCATAGTTAAATTCTTAAAAAACTGCTCATATAAAGCAATAGAGACGGTACATGTTACACGTTAAACCGCGCTTCAGTATGCTGATATTAATTAATACTATGTCGAATTTTGTTGACATGTTAATCATTTTGTGCATTAATGTGCCCAAGCGGTACTTCTTAATTTCATTTCATGTTCTTGCCGGTCAAAAGTAGGTGTACGCTAAACGCGCTTTAGCTTGTAATATTGACGTGAAGACGTTACTACCCACCAAATACTCATTTGTACAATATCGCGCACTATCGTGCACGTCTTACAAGTACATCTATAGGTATATAAACATATTCCGCATTTTACATCGTCTACTTTGTTTTTGCTACCGCAATGGCGGTTACCGCGAATGATTACGCTACCTTGTAGTATTACGAACATGTTTGCGTAGGCGACTCCACGAAGAATAGATTATGTAGTGCTGCATTGAAGTCTATTGCCAGTGTTTGTATTGCAGAACATTGATCACTTACTGTTTAATCAATACTGCATCATAATGGGGTCACATTGTTTGAATGTCTCAATTGATATGATTGAGCAAATTTTAATAGAATCGATGCAACAGTTTTGCTGACAGGATTCGTAAAAACAGTACAACTTCGCCCCGACAAAAAACCAATGTGCTACGACTTTAACCAGTCTTTATGGATCACCAACAACGTCTCCCTTTCACCACTTATTTCAGAAAAGTAGCATTGTACAAAAATGCGCAATTATGGCATTAACAATTAGGAGCGTCGCGTCATTAGGCTTACATAATATTTCTCATGCTACGTGAATTTACAAGTTTGTGTTGAATTTTTCCGCATGCTACATTTATCTGCGTGTTGAAGTATATCATCAAATAACAATGATTGCTAACCCAATTTAACTCCATTAATCAATTTGCTCTACGATCAAAATAGTGATATATCGATTACGAAAACGTTTCAATTAATTGCCACAAAAATTTATTCACAAAGAAAATACGACATGCGCAAACGATACACTGAATGGTCTTCTTTGCGCTCGAATCAGTGTTCACTCATCGATTGCAGCGCTCATTGGCTGATGCTACTGTTGTGGGCGGTGTAGTGGGTCATTGACAAGAAGCCATGCTCACTCACTGGTCTGATCCGTCCAAGGACTGTGGACAAGCGGGTTGCATAGGGTATCCAGTTAGAGAGGGTTTTGAGTGGCGTCCAAGAAGGAGCCAGAACTAGTGATTTGCGAGCGAGAGAGTCAGGTCGCTCAAAACGAGCAAGAGCCAGTGCTTTGCAAGTCGTAGCTTTTAAGTGGAAGAGCGAGAGCGAAAAAGAGAGATGCAAGGCGCCTGTAGAGTTGATCAAGAGTGTTCACTTCTGCTTTCACAATACATTGCAGATTCCCTGGAAGCGACGGCTTCCCTATCGTGTGTGTTAGTCCAACCCACCAAAGGGTGCGGACCGAGAACGACCTGGTGCCTCGTTATCATCTCTACTAGTTTTTAAACCCTCGACATTTAAGACGAAACGTTTGTTGGCGAAGTCAGGAATATCAGTAATTTGATGATGTTATCGAATTTTGAGCTCAATTATTTTGTATAGTATGAGTACATAGATGTATCGATCATAACATGTTTTGCAAACACACAAACGAAACAACGAACAGGATGAAACTGGTAAGCTATAAAAGATACTCTTCTTTCGTTTGCGGCAACGATGAGCAAAGCTAGAGTCACAAACACGATGAGCAGGCTAGTCACTAACACGATGGCTTGATTAGCACAGTGGGCTCATTGGTCGGGATCGACTGGGTCGTTGAAGGAGCTGGCGTCGGAGCTGTTGTCGGAATCGCTGTCGACGCAGTTGGTGACGGAGTTGGCACCGAAGTCGGTGTCGATGTCATCAACGTTGGACTCGGTGACGGTGACACAGCCGGAGATTCAGAGGTTGGTGTCGGAGTCGGCACTGCAGTCGGTGGAATCGGAGTTGCTGTCGGAGCTGGCGCTGGTGCAGTAGTAGGGGCCAATGTCGTTTGCGCTGGCGTCGGAGCTGCTGTCGGTGCAGTTGTAGGAGGCAGCGACGTTGGCGCTGGCGTCGGTGCCGTCGTGAATGATGCGCACGTGGCGTCAAAGTCACGCGCAAAGCGGAAGGCGTTCAACTTTACCTTTCTAAGTGTGTTCACCATGTTGCAATCGAGCAGCGTGGAGACGTTGCGGATCTGCGCGATCGTTTGCTGGCATGGCGCTTGCTTGCACAGTGCTGCGAGCTGCGCCGAGTTTGGCTCCCCGACGATCGGAATGAAGGTGAAACCGGACGCGAGTGGCGTGCATGCTAGATACGGCGAGCCTGCCTTGGCGATAAACGTGAGTTTCGCGAGCTCACTCACAGCGCAGTCCGGTGCTTCCTGCGCGGAGACAGCAGCGAAAAGGAGCGCGAATATCGCGAAGACGGTCTTCATCGTGTGGTACTGGAGCGAAGCAACGACTCGAGTCCAGCAGATTTGAGAATGAGGTTTGTAGCATGTGCATCGATTGGCGGCAAGCGGTTCGACTCGTCGCCGGATAATGCGTCAAGTACTGCGAGAGCGACGAAGTCTCACTTTTCATGGCAGCATCCTACTGTACTATTCGCCGACGGCGGCTGAATGAAAAGAGTTCGCAGCAATGAGTTTACATTTTTAATGAAGTATATACAGTATATTAAGAGACTCTCCAAAAGACTAAAGTGGAAAGTATGTACTACAGTTTCTTAAATAGAGAACATAATACCGTACAGTACCACTGAAGTAGACAAAAAAGTCGAAAATGGAAGATACTTCAACACGAACATCGTTTTGTCACAACGGAATACTGTACTGATGTGATGATCTGGCAGAATGCACTCATGACACTACGACAAACGCTACCCCAGCCATCAAAGAGCAGAGGTGCGACGTCTTTTGCAATTGCTTGGTTCGAGGTGTGCGTTTTGCTACGCGCCTTAAACAAACGGCAACACAACACGCTATGGCACTTGAGGGTGTAAATAAGTCGTTCTGGAGCTCTACGCACCTTTATGTTGCGAAGGTGAGCGTCTCCAATACATCAGCGCTGCAACGTCAACGTCACATGGCGAATGGCTGGCTGGTGATAAGTGCTCGGGGTCATGTCAGCTCGAAGACGCGAGCACTGCCGCGCACGATTTATCTGCCAACGAGGTGCATGCTCACCGTATGC
>JAADXH010000391.1:0-24134 GCA_023337595.1 Globisporangium camurandrum
CGACATTCTGTTCACGACGTCCGACGTTGGGTGCAGCGCGCTATCGATGATGCCATTGATGCCAATCGCAGCACCGATGCCTGTTGCAGCACCAACGGATGTCAGCTATGGCCCACTCTACGGCACGCAGTTCGTCGCGCCGATGCCGTCCCTGGATATTGTAGACAACACCGACTCGGTCAAGTACCTGAGCGCGATGTTTGCACAAGCCGAGCACGAGTTCTGGCTCCCGTGCTAACTGCCGTCGATCTTTGTATTGTATGTAGCATTGTTGTTGTAGTCCACGTAGCGGCAAGTTTGTTTGCCAGAGAGTTGTAATAATACGTCATTTGTCTTGCGTCACCCATTCGACGCGACTTCAACATGGCGCTTCCCACTCGTTCTATTACAACCTGACTCAAAACCAATCGAGCCCTGACGCACGCAATTTTGCAGATGAGCTCGTGATCTGTTGTTTAACAACAGCGCATCGCCGCACTAACGCAATGCTGATTTACGTGCGTTTGGCTACATGATGCTATAGGTAGGTGAAGCCATTGCTGATCACAACTATCGCAACAAACGCAAATACAAACGCGCCAGATACTGGATGCCACAACAAGGTACATGTGCAAACAAGATGGGCATGGAACACCGATCGCCATACTTTGCTACGTTCGTTTGTATTTGATGTTGTCAATGGAAGCATCCTAAAAGTCCGCAATGTCGGGCAGATCGGGAAGGTCTGGTAGTGCAAGTGACGATGGCGCGTTGCTGCCTGGCGGCGGTGGCGGCCGGCCGATCGAAGGTGACTGCGCACTTGACGTCGATGACGACACTGTCGCCGACGTCGTTGATGATGCTGATGTTGGCGGTGGCAGTGACGGGCCGATGAACGCAGCCTCGTTGCTATCCTCGTTCGCATTGCCACTGTTGTTGTTGTTGTTGTTGTTGTTGCTGTAGCTCGAAGGCGGACTGGCTGCATAGCCTGGGTACATGCCTGATGGTGCGTACGCTGACGGTGGCGGCATCATCATGTTTGGCGGCAGCGCGCCACCACCACCCGCCATGTAGCTGAACGGAGGTGGTGGCGGCTGCTGGAAGTACTGCGGTGGCATCGCCATGCCGCCCGCGTACGGGCCGTACGGCGACGGGTAGTACGCCTGTGGTGGTGGTGCGTACGGGTACGCGCCGTACGGTGACGACGCGTAGAGCGGGAGACTCTGCGGTGGCGCAGCGTACCCTGGGGCGTACGAAGAAGCAGAAAGAGGCGGCATCATCGCATGCCCAGGCAGGCTCTGTGGTGCCTGTGGGAATCCAGCAGCAGCAACAGCAGCAGCGACACCAGCTGGCTGCTGCAACTGTTCAGTACTACTGCTTGTCCGTGCTGCTGCTACTGGCGCTGCTACTGGCGCTGCTACTGGCGTTGGAACTGCTACCGACACTACCAATGGCGCCGGCAACGCAGCTGCTGTCTCTAGACTCGACGCTGGAGCGACTACAGTCGCTGCAACAGTCTGCGCTTCACTCAGTGCGTCCATCACTGTTGCTACTGGCGCCGGATCTAATGCTGCCGGCGCTGGCGGCTCCACAACGACCAGTGCGTTCGACATCTCGGCCGCCTGCGCTGCTTCTGCGTCACGTTGCTCCTTGCGCTGGATGCGCTCAGCAGGCGTCGAGTATCGCTCCTTCTCGCGACGCTTGGATTTCTTCTCCCGTCGTTCGTCGTCGGCGCGCTGTTGTAGCTGCGCAAGGCGCAGACTCTCGACTTCGGCTTGCAATTTCGCTTCCTTTGCACGCTGCGCGCGCTTCTCTTTCTCGAGCTTTGCGCGGTCACGACGTTCACGTCGTTCGCGCTTCTCGCGCTTGCGGGCTTTCGCATCTTCACGCTCACGCATCGCGTCGCGGTGCTGCCGTGCGAGTTCGGCTGCCGCTGCTTCGTCAGCTGCTTGTTGCTGCTGGTCACGGCGTTCACGACGCTCGTGTCGTCGTCGTTCTTTCTCGTCGCGTCGTCGTCGCTCATCGTCGTCACTGTCGACAGCGACAGCATCGTTGGGTGTCGGACGATGTGAAGAGGCGCGTGGCGTTGCTGCTGCTGCTGCATCAACATCGTCGTCCAGGACGACGATTTCAGTGATTGGTGCAGCGCCGTGATCGTCGTCGTCAATTGCGTCGCTTGCGTGTGGCTCGTGCTGCACACGACGTTGCTTTGCATTACGCTTGGGCTTTGCGTCGCGTGGCGCCAGCGGTGTGACGACATCCTCGTCAATAGCAACAGCGTCCGCGTCTTCACCGTCTTTCAGCTGTTCGTGCAACGCGCTATCGTCGAGCGTCTCACTTGCTGCAGACACGTCGTGTTCTCGATGCGTCTTGCTCTTGCGTCTGTGTTGAGTTGTCGCTGTTGCGATCGGCACTGCCTCAAAGAGCCCAATGCCATCGTCGTCGTCTGCATACTCACTCACGATCTCCTCTACGACAGCATCGTCGCTGTCGTCGCTGCTCTCGACTGCCACGGCAGCAGCAGCAGCAGCGCTTTTCCGACGGCGCGAACTACGTCCATGCGCACGAACGTCCTCTGCCTCCTCCTCCACATCGTCCACGTCGTCGTTACCGCCAGCGTCCGTCATGTGCGAGAACCCGTCGTCGCTTGCCGTGTACTCGGACGCGTCGCCGACAAAGCGCAGTGATGGTCTTGTCGCTGTAGCTTTCTTCATCACTGGCTGGCGTGCGTCCTGTCGCATGCTCCGCAGCCGCGCAGCTGCCATTTCTGCATACAGATCACGATTCGACTCGAGTTTCTGCGTGCGTTTGCGCAATTGCTTCGCGCTCTTCTCTCGCTCCAAGCGCGCAGCGAGCGTCTCGTCCACAAAGTCCGTGAGATCGTCGTTCGCGTCGATCGTATCAGTCGGCGTCGCAACGTGGACGGCGCCAAAGCGACTTGCGTCGTCAAACAAGAACGCGTCGCTTGCAAACGTGTTGCGGTCGTCAGCAGCACTACCAGCACTGGCAAGCAACTCTGCGTCGAGCAACACGACCGAATCGTCGTCGTCTACAACGTCGTAGCGCGTGGCGATTGCATTGCGATCGTCGCTGCTGTCGGTACCAAAGAGCCCCCAATCCGCCGGCTCGGCTTTGCTGGCGTTCCCATGCCGACTGTGGCCCGTACGTTTGTGCGTGCGGCGGTGGCTGTGTTGTTTCTCCGAGACGCTCAGCGATGCACTGTCGGCGCCAGAACTCGAACGAAAGAGTCCGTCGTCGTCGCTGTCGTCGTTGAGCGACTGCTCGTCCGAGTCGGTTGCTGAGTGATTCGCGTCTGCGTCGTCCTCGTCGCTTACGAGGCTGTCGCTGTGGTCGCTTGCAAACAGTGAGCGCTCGCTGTGCTCGGTCCGCGGTGGTGGCTGCTGCTGCCGCGAACTCTGGCGCTTTGTACGCGTCGTCGTTGTTGTTGGCGGCTGCTGTGCGTCGCTACTGCGACTGCGACTGCTACTGCTGACGACCGCAGCGCGTTTCATGACGTCGATCCACTGCTGCTTCGCGGCAGCAGTCGGTGCGACGCAGAAAAACACTTTACTGTCGCGCGTCTCCATGAGGAATGCGTGGTCGTATCGATGAAAGTTGCCTTTGCCGTCCCACTCGCCAAAGAGCTTGAGCGCATGGACGCTCACAGGCTTCTCGGGGCATGTCGTATAGTTCTTCTGGTGCTTGTACGTTCGCAGGAGCGCAAACTCGCGCCGCGAAGCGTCGTCGACTTCCCACGTCGCGACACAATATCGATCCCGCATCACCGGCAAGTTCGCACCGCGTTTCTTGAGCACACCTGCCATGAGGACCGGCGCACCAGCGCTTGCGCTGAGCGTATGGTGCGCCTCGGAGGTGCTCGTCGCATCACTAAAGCTCGCGGTCGCGGCGCTCTCGCCGACATCGCCGCCGCTCATTGGCGTATGCCGCTCGGTCATGCGCGCGCGTCGTGATCAAGTCGGCTCGCTCTCGCGATGCACTGATTGTGTTGATGCTTTGAGTAAAATTTCAATGTAGCGAATAAACGTGTGTGACACAAAATAACAAAGCTACATAATATTTACTAAGTAGCTCGAATTTTTCAGCAAACATGTTACATCGGCTCTTGTAACCGGCCATATTGCTACTACGGTATCCCTTCGTCTTGTACTATCAATTTACCAAATGCCAGGGATCACTGCTTTGCGGTTCGTCGGGTACTCACTCTTGAACTTGTTGAGGTACCACTGATGATTGCGCACCGCACGCGGCACGAGGTTCGACGCCGAGTAGAACGCAAACGACCAGCCCGCTGGCGAGTTTGTGAGCAAACTCCAGCCGCACCATTCGAGGAGCTCGCCAAAGTAGTTGGGCGCCGACACGAACGCAAACATGCCGCCGTACGGGATCGCGTAGCCTGCGTCGCCAGGTTTGCGCAAGTGGATCACGATCTGGTCCGAGTGGATGTTGATCGCAAGGCCAGCGACAAAGAGCAGTGCGCCAGCGTAGAACGACAGCCGCGTGAACGGATTGTCGGTTGTGTAGTCGCCAAACTGGCTGAGGTGGCGTGCATTCACGTATGCATTCACGACGTTGTATGCGTCCGCCATGAGCACGATCGACAGCGGCATGCGCTTGTCGATGCTCGAACGGATTAGGAACGGATACACAAACGTGCGGTAGAAGTAGTGCGTGCACCAGAGCGCTGCGCCGATGACTGGCGTGGCCGACCAGCAGTGGTCGCCGCGCAGAAACACAAATAGGAACCAGAGCGCCGACGGGATTTCCATGAGCACCCACCCGAGGCGCTGGTTCAGCGTCGGGCCCCAGCCTGGTCGTGCGTGGCGGCCGTACGGCGCGTTCACAACGAGCGTCGAGACGAACGTGAGCACGCCGACGACAAACACGCCACGCACGAGCCACAAATGGAATGCGCGCTCGTGCTCGTCGCCCGTAAACAGGATCGAGAGCATCGTTGCGTCAAGCGAGTGTGTCTGTTGTAGTGTCTGCTTCTGCGTGAGTGCTCGAATGAAAAAAAGCTGTGCAAGTGTATGTGCACTCGATGCTGGTGAGTTGATGGTGTGCACGGGTGACCTCGCTGGCGCTCGTCAAGCACAAGTCACTTATGGTATCGGTAATCAGCTAACGCTGCCGCGATGATGCTTTTCAAAAGCAAAGCTGATGAGAAAATGAGTCTGCAACATAATATATTCAGTGTAGATATTTATATATTTGCAGCGTCCGTTGCTCGTTCTTTATCGCCAAACGCATCGAAAGAAAAGGCTCCTCGACGACTGCATCGCCATGAACGCCAAGTCGCTGCTCCTGATGCTCGCGGGTGTCGCGTTGCGCGAGCTCGCAGCCGCCAGCACGGTGCTGCCACACGTGCCGCTCGTCATGTGGTCCAAACACGCGTACGTTGCTGTCACTGGTATCTTAGCTCTGTTTGAACCGACCTGCTCGCATGTCAGCAAGTTCAATGCGATCTTTGCGCGTGACGCCAGCTCACGTGCATTTCGGTACTGTATGCGTGCCTGCATTCGCTATGTAGGACGTTCGAGGGCGTCGAGTCGTACTCGGGAGCGTCCATCGACGTAGCAACAGTTGCATCGACGCTGGAGGACGCGCTGTCGACCAGTCAGGTGCGTACGCCTCACCCATGACGACGATCTTGAGCTGTGCTGTAGTCGCTGTCATGCCAGGTCGCATATCGTCTAAACACTCTGCTTATCTCTATGCGATCGCTGGTATTAGAGCGCGGATGCGACACCAACGGAGCTCCTTGCAGTGTTTCTCCCAACGCACCTGCAAACCGAAGACGTTGCGAAATTCACTGCTGCCGACGCTACGAGTTCGTTCGTCCAGCGCGCCGTGCGGGACGCAAAGTCGTCTGCTGTGCTCCCTCACACGACGCGCACGACGTCGCTCGTTGCAGCGCTCACAACGAACGCCGGTGCATTCCATGACGTGTCGATCGACCATTTGGAGGTAATTGAAGGGACCATCACTCTGCTATTATTATAATATTGCACTTGCGCTCACATTATTGATACGATTGCGTGTCGTCTCTTGCTTTGTATCCATCAATTAGGCGTTCTTAGCGACGCGCACAGGCGAAGCGCTCGTGACGAATGGCAACACCGACTTGCTCGTCGTGCGCATTCAAACGGACCAACACGCACTGCCAGCGATCGACGCGTTGATTCATGCTGCGTGTGATGTGCTCGCACGCGCTACGAAAGACTCGGTCGCGTTTGCGCTCACGGGCGATTCGACAGCAGCGCCGCAACGTCTGTTGACACGCCGTCAATTGGCAGCAAATGCGTCACCAACGGCAGCGCTCGTGTGCGAAACTGGCTTGATCCTCGGCATGGCAGGCGGGAAAGCGTTTTGCTTCTCGCACTACGTGCACATGACACCGGAAGTCTTGACGGGTTTGTTGTTTGGGTTCTTCTTTGTGTTCTTGGCGTACGTCGGTATCAGTGCGTTGAATGCGATCCAGACACCGACGCGCTATCCGCTCCATGGACCACCGCGCGGCAAGGAGTTCTAGTGGATGTGAGTGCGAGGGAAGAGGATGCAGGCGCTTGGAGGACTATATTTGGTAGTTGGAAGGGACGCGCAGCTTGGACAAAGAGAGACGCACGGACTTGCATATTGCATTCAATACGACATGTGCTCTTCGAGTGCACGTCATTTACTTTATGCGGGTTATTTTTGAAAATGCGAAGACTGCAATATATAGCATTTTGTATTGAATGAGAGTGGTTTATTTCGTTACGACAACAGTACGCGGATGTTGAGCGAGCAACCGTTGCATGGCACAACGTCAACGCCATCGAGCAGTTCGTCTTCGGTCACTTCGTATACGTCACCGCAGCGGCACGGATGTGACAAGAGCACGTCGTCGCAGTCGTCTGTGTTGTCTGCTGCGAGCACCTCGCGTGTCATGTCACGCACCGACACGACGTCCGCGACACGCACGAGCTCGACGTCTCGCTTGCGCACGACCGCGTCGCGGAGCAGCTGTGCGTCGTATTGCGCGCGCCGTTGGGGGTCACGCAGCGTCTCGTACGCCTCCTGGATGCGCACAAACGCATGCTCTGTGGTGGACGTGATTGGTTCGTCTGTAATCGTCGCAGTGGCAGCGCTTGCTTCTGCAGTCGATTGCAAATATCGTGATGGCGGTGCTTGTTTGTCCGGATGATACCGCCGTGCTGCACGGTGGTACGCGCGCCGGATGTCGTCCAGCGAGCTCTGTTGCGCGACGTCCAGCAGCTCGTACAGCGTCGACATGGTGCCGTGATGACTCCAATGAATTAATGTGTTATTAAGAGAAAAGGAACCTGTACAGTGAATAAATTCATCAACGCATTCTACTGTAGTACTAATTTTTGTAACGTTTATGAATTGGCACCTTGACAGTTTATAACGTATTCGACCCTTACGAAGTGGGTACAATCGCTCGTCATTCGTTTAACCTTCTTCCTCAGCAGTCGTCACGACTTCAGCAAGCTGTCGCTGCATAAGCTCCTCACAGAGTACAATAAGCTGCAACTGCAAATCGAGCCAGTGCTGCAGCGCGTGCATGTCGCCACAGATATTGTACGGCACTTGCCGGTCGCTCTTCGTCCTCAATTCAGTCAAGCGGTCAAACGTCCGGAGCGTCGGCTTGCGCTCGAGCACAAAGCGCACAATGTCGTGGTACCCGAGTCGCAATGCGCGCCAGAGTGCAGTCGTCGGCAAGCACGTACCACCCGAGAACGCGTGGAGGTACTCGATCACGTCCAAGTGGCCGCTGCCCGCCGCACGGTGCATCGCGCGCTTGAGCTCGTGGCTATTGACTTTCCGGCCGATTGTGTGCGCTTTGACGCGCTCGAGGTCGCCATGGCGAGCGCCGAACGCCAGTCCTTGGCTCACGTACTGCTGTGGATACGTCGAAAGGAGCGTCCGGACGGATTCGCGCTCGCCAATGCGCTCGATCTCGTCCAAGTCGGCGAGTGGGAGGGAGCATTTCGGGTATTTGCTATGGAGCCACAGCACTGCGTCGAGCTTCCGGCGCGCGAGCCAGTGCTTCGCAATCCAGACGATCCAGTAATGCCCGATTGGAATGCGCGCGTCAACAACGAACCAGTCGAGAATGTGCTGGCGGCCGTGCATCCCCGCTTCTTGCAGCACATCCCACGCGACGCTCGCAGAGAACGACGCGTGGATCCACTGGATGACGTCCAAGTGACCGGCGCGCGCTGCTGCCCGTGCTGTTGCACGCGGCATGCCGTCGGGGACGCTACTGCGCTGTGCGTAGAGCCACTCGAGCGCAACAATGCGGCCGCTCTTGGCTGCTGTCTCGGCGAGTGTGCGGTCGTTGTCGACCGTCGCCGGTACGAGCGCATACAGCAGCGGGACGACCGCCATGCGTTCGTTCGAGATCGCCAGCGAGAGGCTTGGGTATATCGATTCAGTCGTCGTCCGTGCACGGAGTGCCCACTCAACGATCGGGAGGCTGCCGATGCGTGCGCCGTGCTCCAACACACGCCGTGGCAACGCGGCTTTGCTCGACTTTGCGCCGTGTTCGAGCCAGCAGTCGAGCGCATTGTCGTCGCTGGCAGTAGCGTTTATGCTGCTGTGGCGTTCGAGCGCCTCGACACGTGCATCTTCAGCGTGCACGAGCATAAACTGCTCGACTGCTGTAATGTCGGATGCAGTGTTTGTTGGGTACCCACTTTTGCGGGACAGCAAGTACTCGAAGCGCTTCGACAGTGGCGGCTGTGCAAAGCGCCGGATCGAGCGCACGACACTCGGTAGCGGTGCAATCGACGTGTGTTTCGTGAGCACAGCATCAAGCGCAGTCAGGTGGCACGTTGTCGGTACCATGGCTGTCATTGCTGTCGGTGATGTTGTCGCTATCATGTTGCTGTTGCTGCTCATTCTGCTCGTGCATCTCGTGTTACGCAAATCTGGGAATATTGACCTTTTGATTTGCTGGATCCAATCTACCAACACTCACGTAGTTTCTTATAGCAATTTGGTATGGCTTGAAAAGATTCAAACCCATCGTCGCGTGATATGCCAGCGAAGTTGTGATATTTCAGCGTTGTGCTATGACAGCGCATGCGACTCGCAGCAGTGTACAGCAGACTGCAGCGTGCATTTGCTGTTGTGATCGAGTCTAGTGGTCGCCAAATACGTGGATGCTTTGACACGCTCCGCGTTCATACTGCAGGGACAAATGTCAATTTCAAATATTTATCGTGACACTATAAATTAAAATTGATCTGAACAGACGCGACATCAACTGTGTACTCGAAAATTGTTTCGCTACTCCTGCACACGTCAACCGCGCACGCGCACTTGCCTTCTCGTACACATCCGCTAGCCGTACGATCAGCAAAGCCAACACAACTTGCCGGGCACGAGCGCCATGCAATGTGTATTGTAGTGCAAGTGGACGGGTCAGCGCATCTCGCGCAACGCAACACACCTACAAGCAACACACAAGCATGAAAGTGCTGACGCGCATGCGCACGGCCTCTGCGGGCGACTTTCGTGACACGTTCCGCAATCGCAAGCGCTCGGGTTCAGGCTCGGACGAGTTTTTGTTCACCGAAGTGCGCAACGCATTCGATCCGAGCTCGCGCTTCATCACGACGTGGCAGCAGCTCACACTCGCGTGCGTGCTCTACGAGTTCGTGCTCGTGCAGTACGTCTTGGCATTTAATCCTGCTGCACCGCACAGCAACCTCTTCGGTCTGTACGTCTGCGAGCTCGTGTTTTGCGTCGACATCTACGTACAACTCAACACAGGCTACTACGAACATGGGAACGTGCTGCGCGACGCGCGCAAGTCGCGCTTCAAATACTTGCATTCGCGCGACTTTGTGTTGGATGTGCTCGCGTTGCTTCCATTGTCGTTGTTACTGTGGCCACTCGACATCCGCGCTGTCTCGGCCGCTTACTTTGAGCTCCACAAGTACATCCGCATGCGGCGCTTGCCGCGTCTCGTCACGAACCTCGACAACATCTACGCGCGGCACTTTGTGCTCCTGAAGCTCGTCAAAGTGCTCGGCATTACGCTCTTGACGTCCCATGGCGTCGCGTGTGCGCGCTTTGCGTTTGGGTACGACACACACCACGACAACCACTGGCTCCCCAAGCCGCCTTCTACACAAGAGCGCTACAGTGTCCGGCGCGAGTACCTCATGTCGCTGTTTTGGGGATTTGGGCTCCTTACGGGCTTGTTTGAAGGCGAATTGCCACATACAAGCGCACAGTTTGCATTCACGGTCGTCGTTACGCTCTGTGGCTTTTCGCTCTTCACGTACTTGTGTGCGACGTTCTTTCTGTTGTCAAAATGCGAGAGCGGGAATGCGGAAACGGCCGAAGCGCGCGTGAATCAATTCAATCACATCCTCGCGTTCCATCGCGTCCCGACGTCATTAGCAAATCAAGCAGTCGAGTACCTCAAGCGGTACTATACGCAAGCCGACGCGACCGATCGCGAAGCGGCACGACTGCTGTGTCCATCGATCGCCCGTGATATTCAGATCGAGCTGCTGGGAGCGACAGTCGCACGCATTCCAGTGTTTGCTGGCTGCGATACGCACTTTATCAAAGCCGTGACGAGCCTCTTCGAGTTGATCTCATGCCCAGCGCACTTTGTGCTGTTCCGTGCTGGCGACCACGGCGATGCGATGTACGTCGTCCACTCGGGCGTGTTGTATACAGTCGTGAACGGCGTGAAAGTCCGCGAGATGCGCAAGAGCAGCTTCTTTGGTGAAGTTGCCATCCTCGCGCGCCTCCCACGATCCGCAACGATGGTCACGACGACCTATAGCACGCTCTACCGGTTGTCGCGCTATTACGTTGATAAATTATTGGAAGCGTATCCCAAATATGCGGCGCTGATTACCCAGACGGTCGACAAGATGCTCCAGACTGCAGGCAACGCGCGCGACGAAGATACGATCAGTGCGCTTGCGAGTCGCTCGGCGTCAGGAGCAGCAACTGCGCACCGCAGGCGCTCGTCTGTGCTGTTGAGCGCTGTTGGATTGGGAGGTGGCAATAGCAATAGCAATGACGTCCGCAGTCCAGCGTCGCGCAAAGTCACTCCTGCGAGCGACAGTGCGTCGATTGCTGCTGTTGTCCGAACGCCTCCACCGTCAGCACCGCCGCCGTCGCTCGTGCAGCGGACGTCGCTTGTGCGTGTGAGTCAGCGCCATCTCAAACGTTTCCGTTCGAGTTTCTTTCGCACGACTACAAAAAAAGTCGAACCAAACGACGCTGCGATGCCCAAGCCACTGGATGCGATCCGCGGCTTTTACGACCAGCTCGCACAGACTGCGCCGCCGCCGCCACGGACGTCGTATTGGTGGTCCGTGCTGCTGCCGGTGGAGTGCATTCCAGCCGAGTCCCGGACGCGCATTGCGTGGCTCTTGGGCTTGCAGTTCGTTCTGTGCTACAATTGGATCACGGTCCCGTTGCAACTTGCGTTCGCTGTGCTAGACGATGAGATCCCAGCGATCGCTGTCCTCAACATCGTGACCGACGTTGCGCTCTGGCTCGACGTGTACGCGAATTTGAGCCTGTCGTACACGCTGAACGCCGAGACGATTCGCGATCCCGTGCGCAGTGCAAAGCGCTACGTCCAGAGCTGGAGTTGTATACTGGACATCTGCTGCGTCTGGCCGTACGGGATGTTTACGCCGTCGCAGTTCAACACTGCGGTCGTTCGACTGCCGCGTCTGTTGCGTGCGTATCACTTGAAGCGCCACTTTGCTGAGGTCGAGAGCTTTACGCCTCTAACTAACCGTAAGCGACTGCTCGTGTCGGGTCTGCTGCTGTTGATGTTGTACCACATTGTCGCATGCCTTCACTTTAGTATCACGACCCTCGAAGGCTTTAGCCACCACGACGATGCATGGATCCCATCGGATGACATTGCGCTCACGCTGTTGAATACAACGCACGTTGTGGATCGTCACAACCGCGTCTACAACGTCCGCGATCCACACGTGATAAATATTGGCGCAATGCAGTACGCGCGGTCGCTGTATTACGCTGCAAACGTCCTCGCAGCACTTGGGCGAACGATCGAACCGGCTACCGATCGACAGTACGCACTGGCGCTTACGTTCATGTTTAGTGGCTTTCTGATCACTGCGATCGTCGTCGACGAAGTCCAGAAACGGTTTACAGCGTCCGCGCTTGAACAGAAAGAGTTTTTCGCCACGCGGACACGCATTCAGCTGTTTCTGAAGCGCCAGAGCGCACCGCTTGCGATCCACCAGCGTGTGAATTCGTTTTTGGACTTTTGGTGGTCGGCCCATCGCGGTGCGATCATCCAGGAACTGCTCGAGGATCTGCCGCAGGCGATCCGGCGCGATATTGTCAAGAGCATCTGCACGTCGGTGATCGAGACGCTCGCACTGCTGCTGCACGTCGACGCATCGTCGTCGCGCATGCACCAAGTGGTGAGCGCAAGCATCCGGCAGGAGCTCGAGACGATCGTGCTCGATCATTTGCGGTTCGTCTTGTACGGACAGGGCGAAGTGATCTATCAGAGTGGCGACCATGCCGGCGGGCTCTATTTTGTGCTTGACGGCCGCGTGTCCGTCCGTCCAGACAAGAGCAAAAGTGCGTACAACGTCCCACTAGGTGGGTTCTTTGGGATCGACGCGCTGCACGTCGCGCCAAGCGATGGTTGTGTCAACACGCAAGCAGGAAACACTGCGCCGACGATCGGGTACTCGGAGCATGTGACTGCTGTGAGTGGCTGCATCGTCGTGTTTGTCTCGCGTGAGCACTTGCTTGCGATGGCGCGCGTGTTTCCATCGCTTTCAACAGCGCTTCAGGCGCTTCAGCGCCGCTTGCAGACTGCAAAAGTTACACGGACGTCGGAATTGCGTGTCGAACAGCAGCCGCAACTGTTGCAAAAGCAACTTGGACCGACAGTGTCGGTACTGACGCTGTTTCAATCCAAACCAACGATCGTCGCGTCCTCGACAGCGAACCCATTCGTCCGCTGTTCGCGGTTTATTCGTCGCTGGCGCGCACGGCACCCACCGACGAGCGTCGACCCGAACGCGTGGTTTGTCGGCTTGTGGGAGTCGTGGATCCTATTTGCAACGACGCTCCAGTGTGCTGCGGTCGTGTACCACATTTGCTTTGGCGTCGCTATCAATGAGAACGATGCGGCCTCCAGCCCGCCCATGTTTTACCCACAGGCCGACACACTGACGCTCGTGTTGGAAACGTGCTTTGCGATCGACATGTACCTCCACTCCCGTCTCGGGTACTACGCGTTTGGGAACAAAGTCATGGACGTGGAGACGATCCGATCGCATTATTTTCGATCAGTAACATTTGCAATCGACGCGTTCGCGTTCGTACCGCTCATGACACTCTACTGGGTCGTCGGAAGTCGTTTTCGACTCGAAATGCAACCCCGACGCGAACTCTTAAACGTCAATAAGCTCCTACGGATCCTGAAAGCTCCGGCGCACTTCCAGTCATTGACAACCAAGTACATCAAGCTCGCAACGGAGCTTCGACTGTTACAACTCGTGTACTATACGTACTTGATCGCGCACGTGTTTGGCTGCATCTGGTTTGATTTCGCAGCGAATCGGTCCGGTCTCCAGACGTGGATCAAAGCAGCGGACGAAGCACCGGACAAGACGACATACTTTAGCGACAACGCGTGGCTCCCGGACGCGTCATTGGTGGCTGGGAGTATCCGCCTCCAGTACTTTGGATCAATCTTTTGGTCGTTTGGCCTCATGTCGGCGTCCAGCACGGGCGAACTACCAAAGAGCGTCGCGCAGTGTTTTTTTAGCGTCCTTGTCATGACGAGCGGGTTCTTTCTGTTTGCGTACGTCGTGGGGAATTTCTTGGACGTGATTGAGCTCCACGACTCGGAAAATCGCGAGTTTGTTGCAAAGTTGAGTGCGTTGCGGCACTTTTTCCGTCATTTTCGCTTGCCACTCGACATTGAAGACAAATTCAAGACGTTTTTCTTCTTCAAGCGGTTTCATTCGATCACACAAGAGTACGTATTGGAGCGCGTGTTGCCGCCGTCACTGCTCGTCGATATCCGAATGTTTCAATTGGAACCGATGATTGTAAAAGTCGCATTCCTCGCGGGGATGGAGGACGCGGTGACGCGCATGCTCGTGTCGCTGTTTACGCAGACGCTGTTTGTCAAAGACGAGTTCATTTGCCGGTTTGGTGAAGACGGGAGTGAGATGTTCTTTGTCTTTACCGGTCAATTGGATATTCTACTACCAGCATCGATGGTCGTTCCATCGTCGAAACCACAAGCGCCAGTCGGAAATACCAACAGGACTCGCGCGTCGTCCGTCGCACTCCATAAAGTGAATGAGATCACTGCGGGGAGTTACTTTGGCGAAGCAGCGCTTTTTACACAAGCACCACGGAATGCGTTCGTGAAAGCCAAGACGTCGTGTATTTTGTATCGTTTGTCGCGTGCGTCACTGGAGCTCGTGTTTGAGCGCTTTCCGACCTGGAAACGCAAAGTGTTGCGGATCGTCCAGATCCAACAAGAACAGCAGCGACTGGCACGTTTGGCGGTTGAAGCCCAAGAGCGCGACACGGGCGATACGAGCGCTGCTACTGCTACTGCTACTGCTACTGCTACTGCTACTGCTGCTGCTGCTGCTGCTGCTGCTGCTGCTGCTACTGCTACTGCTACTGCTGCTGCTTCTACTAGCCGCCGTGGACTCAAGCGCTCACTGTCGCGCAACGATTTGTTGAACGCTCGTGCGCAAGGCATTGAGGATCTGTTGTTAGCGCAAACACGGAGCGACAAGAGCATGTCGCTCGTGTATTCACTCCAGCACGCGTGGCGCAAAAAGTCGAGCGCCGTGCTGCTCTTGCTGCCCGCGCCGCTCAACGCAATGGCGCTCCGTCGCGTCGTGTCTTCGTGGATTCGAGCTATTCTCGTACCGCTCATGTATGGCGCAGAGATCCAGAGCCGGTTCTACATCCGTTGGGTGCGCCTCACGACGCTCTGTACAGTGTTCATGGCCGTATTTGTGCCCTATCGTGTCGTCTACGACGCACTGGATCGATGGAACGCCGTGCCCGTCGCTCTGCGACTCGTCGAATTGATGTGTGAGTTTGTGTTCTGGGTCGATATCTGGTTCCAATTCCGCGTCAAATCGAATGTCGTCGCCATGGAGCTGTACGAACAGGACCATCTGGTCACCTACAAGCGCGAGCGGCTCGTGTGGGATATCGTAGCAGCATTTCCACTCGACCATTTCGTCGTTGCGTTTCTCGGAAGTCTGGACGCCACGCGTCTCGCAGCAGTGAAAAAGTGGCTCCGACTGAATCGATGCGTCAAAGCGCGCAATCTCGTACACTACCGAAACGAAATCAAGCGCCGGAGCGTCACGTTTGAGCTCGATCGCGTCAAGACGCTCTGGATGCTGTACGGTCTTGCGATCTTCTGGACGTCGTGTGCGTACTTTGCAGTTGCGATGCACGACGGGTTTGGGACGACGTGGCAAGCGTGGCTCCCATCTGTTGAACTCGTAACGGCGTCAAACGACCCGGATCCCGACGTGCTCTTGCTCCGGCTCTTCCGCGGCCTCATGTTTGGCACAGCAGCGTTTGTGAAAAAAGGCAAGACGTTCGTCCCGACGCGTACGCTCGACTATGCGTTCAGTATCTTCATTAGCTTCGTCGGGCAGCTGAGCATGGCGCTCATGATCGGCGAGATGGCGAACGTCTATATCTTGTTTATTGACAACGAGATTCGGTTCCGAAAGAACCACATTGCTGTCGAGCGCTACGTTGCGCGGTGGCACGTCAGTCCAGCGTTCAAGCGTCGTGCAAATGCGTTCTTGGCGTCCTGGTGGTCGTCATACGCCGGTGTTGACTACCAGGACGTGTTTGCCGATCTCCCACGCAGCGTCCGGACCGAAGGCGTGCTCCACATTGCCGAGAAACCACTCGCGCTGTTCGTGGAGCGCGTGTTCCGGCCACTTGCGAGCGCGAGCGTTGGCGTGAGCGTCAACGACAATAGTAACACAAGCATCAGCGTCGCGGCAGCGACAGCGACGACCGAGAGTTTGCTGTATGCGATCGCACAGCGGCTGCGCTTCGAAGGCTACCCCCGCGGTGAGAACGTCGTCGTCGAAGGCAGCGTCTGCAAAGCGATGTACTTTGTCGTCCGTGGCTATTTGTTTTCAAAGAGCACGTCGAATCCACGACTGTACCACGCTGGTCGCTTCCGCCATGGCGACTACTTTGGACATGTCGGGCTGCTGGGCCATTCCGTCAGTTTACTGACTGTCACGAGCATCCGAGCGAGTGATTTGTTTGCACTCGACGCGGAGCATTTGCTGGAAGTGATTATGTCCAGTGCGTACTTTGCGCTCGTGTTTCGACTCGCACAGGACGCTGTGCGCTTGAAGAAGGAGAGGATGCAGACGCAGAAGCGAGCGGGTGCTGGCGACAATGACGCGTCACGATCGCCATCGCAAGGCGATCGACACACTTCTGCGCCAGCAGTTGAGACAACGCAGCAGCCGTCGTCGGTCAGTAGTGCGAGCACCACGAGCACACTGGAGACGCGCCTGCGAACGCTCTTGCACGTCGATAGCGAAGACGAGTGGGAGAGTCCGTTCCGGCTCCTTGTCGAACTCATTCTCCCGACTGGGACGCTCAACGATTTGGACGGCAAGCGCGAGGCAGTGGCGCCACCGCCTCGTGCTGCTGCTACTACGAAGATGGATCGCACGAACGCTGCGCACGCGCCGTCGTCGTCTCGATCACAAAAGTCGCACGAAGACGCACTGAACGTCGCGGACGCGTCGCTGTCGACGCGCTTGCGACGCGCCAAGTCGATCGCAACGCCGTTGATCCGACAGTCTCGTTTGGATAGCACTACACTCGACGCTGCGGTCGGCAGCACGATGGAAGTTACTGCTGCTGTCGCTGCATCAAACGGCAACGTGAAGAGCACGCAAAGGCAAGCGCAAGCGCCAGTCGACGACGTCAATGGCACCGACGTTAAAGGGAGGAAGTCGGCGGATAGGGACGCTGCAAGTAGCACTGCCGGTGCTACAGCTGCTGTCGTTCCACATTCTGCGCCATTGACAGCAGCAGCAGTGCTGGAAACGACCACCAGCAGCAGCAATGGCGACACAACGATCGCCACTTCCGTCCAGGAGCCACCACCACCGAACCAGAGCTCGCCGCCAGTTACTCCAGTCGTGAGCGCTGCTCGAAAGCGACGGCAACAGAAAGCTGCTGCGTTTGCACGCAGCCCGCACCGACACGCGCTGCTCCAGGGAGCGAACGCTGTGCACGAAGGATGCGAGGAGGACGAAGACGATCATGCGGACAAGCCTGAATTAGAAGCACTTGTTGATTCAGAGAGACAATAACTTCTCGCTTGAGTTGTCTACCGTCTCCTCTACTCTGTCTCTAGTATGCCTCCCTACAAGCTCTGCTGTCCATTCACGCGTCGTTCTACGCACCGCTCTCGGCGTCGTCGGCGCTTCCTCTCTTCCTATTTCTCCCCAGCACCCATCGCAGCTGCCACTGCAGTCGCAGCCGACGCAGCAGTTGCCGCATCTGGCGCCGCGCGCAGTTGCTGCAGCGCCTGGCGCTTTGCGACGCGGTCCGTTGCATTCGCCAACGCTTCTTTCTCGATCTTCCAGTCACTGAACGTCGTCGTCGTGTAGTCAAACGGCAAGAGCTCGAGCGTCCGGAGCCACTTGGCGTACGTCCGCGTCGCTTCTTCGTGCTCGATGATGTGCTTGAAGATGTGATCACGCTTGAACGCTTCGACGGTCGCAGCAACGTCTGCATCGTCGAGCGCCAATGGCGGATGCGGCGTCTGGATCAAGTCGCGCATCTTGAGGTTGTAGATCTTGAAATGCGCCTGCGCGAGGTACAACCCGACGCTCGGTGCCTTGGGCAAGTCCATCTTGTCGAGCTGCGTCGCACGGTCGATCACGTCTGCGTCCGCAACGCCCGCGACGATTTCCAACGCCGTGCCGATCATCTTGCGGATCTGGTGCAACAGAAAACTCTGTCCGACGACGCGCAGTCGGATCCACTCCATGTTGTGCGCCACGAACGGCGCGTCGGTCGTAAACGACGTGATGTAGCGCTTGCACTTTGGGCTCGTCGGTTCGAGCTTCGACGTAAAGTTGTGAAAGTTGTGCGTGCCTTCAAATTGGCGCAAGACGCGCTGGAGCGTCGCGAGCGTTGTCGCGTCCAACCGAAACGCTTGGTGCTGCGCCAACGTCTCCGGTGTAATCTCAATCGCAGCGAGACGCGCTTCGTCGTCGTCATGGTCGTTGTTGTTGTTGGCAGCGACTGCGCTCGACGCGTGCGTCGCAGGCGCGGACCGCGTGCGTTTGTGGAAGATGAACGTCGGTGCGAGGTACTCGTACGTGCGCTGGTCGCATGCGAGCTTTGCGTTGAACGTGTTCGTGACGCTCACGATGTGCGTCACGCGAATGTCGGACGGCAGTTTCGAGTTCACGGTCGCCATGAACGCTGGGATGTCGTCGCCGATACGGAGCTTCGCAGTCACGAGCTGCCCTGCTGCGTGGACGCCCTTGTCCGTGCGCGCCGCGCGGCTCCAGCCAATCTAAAGAAGGTGGCGTAGACCGAATGTGAGTATGCGAGAGCGCAAGAGAGTGAGAGTGAGAGTGAGAGTGAGAGAGAGGGATGCACCTTTTGGAGAAAGCCGTAGTTGATTTCTGCGATCGCACCGGCTTCAAACAGCGCACGCTCGACTTCGGCTTCGATCGTCTTGACGCCCTCATTCCTATTGAATTGCGACCACAGGCGTCAGCTCTATGTGCTGGAGATGCATGCACAATGTCCGAAGCAGTTGCAGCAGACGTACATTTGCATGCCCGAGTAGTTCTTGCCGCAGAATGCGAGCCAGAGACCGTAGCGGCGCTTTGGCGCTTGCGCTGCAGCAGCGACTGCAGTGCTATCCGCAGTCGCGCTCGTGTCTGCAGCAGCAGCAGCGCGCTCTGCTTTGTACTGCGCAGCGTACGACCCCGGGTGGACCGTGTCGGACAAGCCGGCGCGACGGTCGACGTTCTCGTTCTTGCGTGCACGCGTGTTGTTGTTGTTGCCATTGTCGCCGGCATCACCACGCGCCTGCTTGTTCTTGCGGCGCTCTGTCCAGTGGGTCTGCTTGCGCTTGCCGGCCATCGTGATCTGTTGTTGTCGTCGTTGTCGTCGTTGTCGTCGTCGAGGAACTGCTCATTTGGCGTTTGACGTTTCAGGTGTCAATCGATTTCAACAGAATGGCTGGAAGCCAATCAGCTATACTATTTATATCTATATATTTACTTGCTCTTTTTGGCAGGTGAGAATAATTATCGACACGCAACATCGACATCGACCAGCTTCCTTCTGCATCAAGCACTCGATCGATCGATTATGGTGCTCGGGATGACAGCGATGACGACTGCACTGCGTCGCACGGCGGCGCGCTCGCTCTCGGCCATCACGATGCCGCCAGTTGCAGCATCGCAGCTGCGCAAGTCGCCAGCATGTGCCACACGTAGCTTCTCGCACGCAAACATCCCGAGTGACGACAACGCACCACCGGACCCGACCGCGATTCTGCGTCCAAGTGGCACTACAAAGTTGCAGCTACCGCTCGACCAGGAGCTGCCAGGGTGCGTCTGTCTCTCTTTACCCTGCTCATATGCATCTGCATACACTAACGCACAGTCGACATCACCAGTCTCCCAAAGCTCAAGCCTGCGAGTCAGCTCGAGGCGCCACAGACCGAAGTCACGGTCCTCCCATCGGGCTTGCGTGTGATCTCCCAAGAGACGTACGGCCAAGCTGCGACGCTCGGGATCTTCATCGACGCAGGCAGTCGCCTCGAAAACGGTCCGTCTTGTCTCCATTCCTCTCCATCCCCCGCCTTTCTCATCTCTCTCTCTCTCTGTTTTGGACTCCACAACAGACTCGAACGTCGGCGTGACGCACTTGCTTGAACACCTCGGATTCAAGAGCACAGCGACGCGAACGCACGCAGATCTCGTGCGGCAGCTCGAGAGCATTGGCGCATTGACGACGTCGTCGAGTGGCCGCGAACAGATCATCTATACGATCGATCTGTTGCGGGACAACGTTGCACGTGGTTTGGAGCTCTTGGCCGACTCGGTCTTGCATTTACAAGTCGACGACGATGCGATCGAGAGCATCAAGACGATCATGCGGTTCCAGACCGAAGACTTGCTCGAAAACCCACCGGCGCTGCTCCAAGAGTCGATCCACGCAGCTGCGTATGGTGCCAAAGCGTCACTCGGACGTCCGCTGCAATGTCCACTCGACAAGATCGACGCACTGACGCTCGAGACCGTCGTGGCGTTCCGCAAGCAGCACTTTGTTGCCGATAACATGGTCCTCGCAGGCTCTGGCGTCGACCACGCGACGCTCGTGGAGCTCGCAACTGCTGCATTCGCCGACGTTCCGCTACGTTCGACTGGCTCTTTTGAATCGAAGACGTTCGAGCCAGTGACGTACGTCGGTGGGATCGAGACGATTGCAAATGCGACCGCGGAGTTCTCGTACGCAGCGCTCGCGTTCCCAACCGGTGGGTGGCACGATGAGGATTTAGTGCCCGTGTGTGTCTTGCATACGTTACTGGGCGGCGGCGACTCGTTCTCAGCTGGTGGCCCTGGCAAAGGCATGTACTCGCGTCTGTATACGTCGGTCCTCAACCGGTTCTACTGGGTCGAATCCGCGTTTGCGTTCTCGTCGATCCACGCCGACGCAGGTTTATTGGGGATCTACGGCGCCTGTGCGCCGTCGCACACGAGCAACTTGGTCGCGCTGTTGTGTAATCAACTCCTGAATGTTGCGAACCGCCCAGTTGATGCCGTGGAGCTTGCGCGTGCGAAGAATCAGCTCAAGTCGTCCGTGTTGATGAACTTGGAGAGCCGCATGATCTTGTACGAAGACATTGGGCGCCAGCTCTTGACGTACGGCATGCGCGAGAGCCCCGAGAGCGTGTGTGCGAAGATCGACGCTGTCACGGCAGACGATCTGCAGCGCGTCGTCCAACAGGCGATGGCATCGCCACCGAGTCTCGTGTACTCGGGCGATTTGAAACTGTTCCCGAGCTACGAGCAAGTTGTGAATGGCTTGAACGAAGGACTGAAGCACTAGCGTGTAGAGAGAGCTGTGGATGGAGAGAGAGAGAGGCAGAACGGTAGATTGATCACTCTTTTCGCTCCTACTTGCTTCCGTCGTGGCTCGTTCTACTTGTATCGATCAGCTCCTTACTCTCTTTGTTGCTGCTGCTGTGTGTGGCGCACGTCGTCGAGCACGAGGCGAAAGCCACGTAGCAACAGCGCACGCTGTTCGAGTGACGCGGCTTCGAGGTCGAGCGTCCGACACGGGTGGACAAACACGAGCGACAGGCATCGTGTTGCCGATGCCGATGTCACGTTCGCATCGCTCGATTTTCTCACGCTGCTGCGTTGAAACACTTCGGTCGTTGCGCCTGCGAGCACGTCGACGAGGTCCCGCGTCTCGACTTTCGCGTCTGCGCGCGGCGACGTGAGCGATAGCGAACTGGATGGCGCTTTCCACGACAGCCAGCGACAGGTTATGTCGGCAAACAGCACGCGTGTGTGTGGACTGCCACGAGTGCCGTGCTTCGTGATTGTGATCCCACGCGCGAGCTGCTGCTTGAACTGTGTCAAAGCTGCCTGATCGGCTTGGTGGGCCTCTAGCCGCGCACGGGCAGCGGCCTCGAGCGCGTCGAGCGCTGCTTGGAGCTGCAGCTTCTCCATCCGCTCGGCGTCGCATCGCGCCGTGAGCGTTTGGAGTTGCTGCGTGAGCTCAGATATTGCAGCACTCGCCTGCTGCTGCAGTGCAGTTTGTTCGCTCGCAGCTGCGCTCTGCTGCTCACGTGCTTGGCGGGTTGCGGCGTCGGTTGCGCTGCGGAGCGTCGCGAGTTCGTCCTGCAGCGCTGCGTTTGCGTGTGCGAGCGCGTCGGCGTCATGTCGCAGACGCTGCAGCACTTGCTCAGTGCGCGACGCTTCAAGCACGAGTTCATCGCGGTGGCGCTCGACCGCACGCTGCTTGACGCGCGCTTGCTGCAGCAACGCAAGCGGCTGTGCGGCCGACGCTGTCGTCGGCAACCCGAGGAGGCGCGCAACGACCGAGCGACTGCTGCTATTGTCCGTAGTGTCGGGATTCGTGAGGATCGACTGCATGCCGTTCACGAGGTCACTGAGCTGCTGCGACTTGCGCTCGAGGTCGTCAGCCAGCTCCACGCGCTGCGCTTCGACAGCTTCGAGTTGGTGTTGCACGTCGACGAGCCGCGCGTGGAGCTCGTCCGCGTGGTCACTCGCGTCAGCGTGTTCGTGCTGGAGCACCTGCACTGTACGCGCAAGCTCGTCGCGTTCGTGCTGCAGCGCCTCGACGCGCGTTGCGCTCGCGTCACAGAGTCGCATCTGGTCGACGAGCTTGCTCTGCAGCGTCGACTGTGCACTCTGTGCGCGCTCGTGCGCGTGTGTAAGTGCTGTGAGTTCCGACCGCGCAGCTGCGAGTGCGTGGCGCAAGCAACTCGCTTCACGCTGCTCGTGCTCGAGCGTTGTTGCAAGCGCCACGTCCGGCGTCGACTCGTGCGGACGGACAAGCTGTGTGTGCGTCGCTGTTGCAGCGTCGCGCTCGTCGAGTAAGCGACGCAGTTCGAGCTCGAGCGACCGTTTTGCTGTTGCGAGTGCGTCGCGCTCTAGTGTCGCAGCGTCGCGTTCGCGCGTGAGCGCTGCACAGTCGGTTTCGAATCGCAGCAGTTGCTGCTGTGTGTGAAGCAGCTGCGCGCTTGTGTCATTCACTGTTACTTCGAGTGCACTGACGCGCGCTGCGTCCTGCGTCGCGTGGTCGTCTTCGTCGACGCTGCTGTTGCCGCCACCGCCACGGAGCTGCACGATGCTGCTGCTGCTGTTGCGACGTGCGATGCGGTGGAGCACGTTCTGTGCGTCCAGGATGCCGCTGCGCGTAGCAGCA
Organism: Globisporangium camurandrum; assembly: GCA_023337595.1. Lineage (NCBI taxonomy): Eukaryota > Oomycota > Peronosporomycetes > Pythiales > Pythiaceae > Globisporangium > Globisporangium camurandrum. Next base: position 23,014 of record JAADXH010000391.1, read on the forward strand.
GGTGAGAGTCCGAGGTTCGTATTGCGACGCGCAAACGGCGCCTGCGATGCAGCGAGTGCAGCTGCGACTGCAGCGATCGTTTGTGTAGGAGACGCGCTGCTGTTGCTGGTCGTGTTTGTGTGTGGATGCTTGCTCGACGCTTGCGCAAGACGCAGCGCTGCTGTTGCAGTTGTCATAAGCGCTGGCGTTGTCCGTTTTGAGGTTGTGTCGGCAAACGTGAGGAAGAACGTCGGCATCGCATCGCGCATCCTGCACAAGCGACAAGCGTCGCACACAGCAGCAAACGACAAGCAGAGCGACGAGAGATGCAGGAAGTAGCCACGAACGTCAGTGTGACTGTCAGATAGAGCGAGGGACACATTAAACGCACAGTTGTAGCACGTCGTCGTACGCAACGTCCGCGACGTCGGTGTCGTTGACTTTGCGCACGCGCAGTCCTTTCGTGACGATGCACGAGTAGTCGCCGATGCTACGGCAGCGCGCGTTGTACTCGGCAGCGAGCCCTTCTGGTACAACTTCGCGAACCGCGCACGCATAGCGCTCGCTCTCGTCATGAGGCAGTACGATGGACGTGCTGCTGCTGTTGGTGTTGCCTGCGAGACTCGCGCGTCGCGGACTTGCTGCAGGTGAGAACGACCGTCGTGGAGCTCCACGGACGCTGCGCGCTGCAGTCTCAAAGCCCAGGCCAGTAGGCTTGGATCCGTCAAAGTGCACGCGGAACTCTTTGGTCCACTTGCCGTCCTGCGCGTCGAGCACAATCGTGCGCGTCGCGTGCTGCAGGAGCAGCTGCCGTTTGCTGCTCGGTGTCACTGGCGCCGATCGGACATGCGCTGCTGCTGACGAGGACGATGTTGGGGCCTCGGTCGAGAAGATGCCTGCACAAAACTTGAGCGCCATGGAGGAGCCGCAGCAGCAACACCACGACCTTTCCTATGTGCTCGCTGGTGAAGTGCGTTCGACCGCAAGCGTTACTGTGCTGGCAAATGCGTTGATGAGACTTCAGTATCAAATGTAGCCATTTGATAAACACATCTCATTCTATACTTCATACAAGTGTGAAGTGTCACTGCCGAAATACCCAAATGTTCGCAGTATCGGTGTTTGCCATTCTTGCAACTCGC